>JAOEHI010052103.1:0-17302 GCA_025447815.1 Percopsis transmontana | reverse complement strand
AAACCCTGTACACCACTGCCTGCCTCCCGTGCTCTGTCCTGCGTTTGGGTCACCGCTTACATACACCAACGTGACACCACTGCTAAAGCCGCTTTTTCAGTGTAATATTTGTTACGAACAGTTTCATATGGGATGCTTCACAAATATGTCAACATAATCAGATTTGCTCTTCCGCAAAGGGATATTTCATTATTGTGAGCTAGCCTATAGAATGTACAGTATGTAGTTATGGTAGTAATTTAAAAAATGACATGCTAAATTTTGTCTAGATAATAATGTTTAACTTACCTCCCCCATTTTTGTAGCAGAGGTATGGAAATCTCCACACATTTCCCAGGCCTATGATTTGTCCTGCAACAGCCAGGAGAAATTCTAACTTGTTCGACCACTGGCCTCTTGTCTGTGTTTTGGGTGAAGGGCGACTCATGCCCATGTCCAGTTTAAACAAGGTCTCAGGATTACAGGGCTTGTCCATTATGCTGTAAAACAGGATGGGGTGAGTAGTAGAAGTTAAATTAGACATTTGGTGGGGGTGTCTTTTAATGGAATGGGGCTAATTTTAACCACAGCAGGTTATTACAGTATAGCACAGGATGTGTTACCATGAGTTTATAATTAACATATCGTAATATTTTTTTCATGACACTGTATCGATTTATTAGCACCATGTATCGATGCATAAAAAAAAAATATATATATATTTTTTTTTTTTAATTAAGCACATGAAAAATATACAGAACAGCAGCGAATAGAGATACAAAATGTATGATATAATTCAATCATTATTCATGATTTAAACGGATTTACAACACTGTGCAATGCAAAAACTGTTCTAATAAATTGGAATGAAAATTTTGAATTAAATAGTTTTCACTCAATTTGTCTGCTGAGTTATCAATATAATGTGATGTACATATTAGACGACCCAGGTGGTACACAGCAAGTCTTATTTTTAGCTCTAGTTTAAACTTTTCATGTAGAGTATTGCAATGTATCGCAATATGTAGCGTACCGCAATGTATCATGATGCGTATGTCACTACATGATGCATCGTGATACGTATTGTATAGTGAGGTTCTTGCCAATACACAGCCCTAACATCTATGTTATAACAAAGATTTAAAAGACAAATGTAGTTCACTTATTTGTAAACTACAGCTTACTTTTACTAATGTTAAATAACAGCACTTTCTTAGTAAATTGTCTGTACAAACTGTGTAAATCTATGTAGTAATCTCATGTGCATTAATGTTGAAATTCCACACTATGCGAACAGCCTTGCTGCATATGGGTAGGAGGGGATAAGTCCTGTTTTGGCACAAGGATAATTCTGTCATCAATGTTGCCTTTGTGTTGTGTACTGGTATGTGGTGTGGGCATGAGACATGGAGTGGAAAAATATATGCGCTGCTATTCTGTTTGAAAACATATTTCAATTTAAGTTCTGAAAAACAGAACAAATTCTGAAATTCATTGCAGTATGTGTGTATACTGTATATTTCTTTTGCATTTAAAAGCTCATCATATGTAGCCTAATACATAAATTAGGTTTGCCCTTTCTCCCTAAGAGGTACTACGAGGTGCCATAATACATTAAATTCAATGCCTCAGTTACTGTAATTCTCTCTGCTCTTGTCTAAACCAAAAACCCATGGTTCTGGGCTACATCTTATTCACAATGCTTCTGACAGAGTTCTGACCAAAACTAGAAAGACAGAAGAAATTAGAATCAGTCTTACATAACCATCCCCCTGTTCATTATAGAGTCAAATGCAAGATTCTACATCTGGTTTTCAAAGCATGTTGTGGTCTTGCCATGTATGAGGTAGCCTAACTAGAACACTGACACATGACCTGAACAGTAAAATGTCTTAATCTATCAAAATGTTAAAGCAAATTGAAATTCCTTTTAATTTTAGCCTTGAGTTATTTAGTGTCTAGACTTTCTGTATATTGTGTGTGCATCTGTGCACGTGATAAGGGACAATATGGACCCATGTATTTTAATTTAATTTGTTATTACAATTTGTTGTTTTTTTTTCTATTGTTTTTAGTGTAAAGTACGTGACATGTGCTCTACAAATAAAGATGACTACATGTATCATGTGGTCATCTTTATTTGTAGAGCAAATGTACAAAAAAAATACTGTAATAAAAAAGAAATACATGGGTCCATATTGTTCCACGGCCAATCACGTACACAGACGCACACACAATATATAGAAAGTCTAGTGGCTGATTGTCTGACGGGTGAAATTGCAATCTGATGTAGCCTCCCACAATGTCCCATAAACACAAATTGTAGGTGTGTTAAATTTGATAGGGTCATAGGGACTGGACCATTGAAATTCTCAACAACTTATTCATCCATACTCATATCTTTTGCATAGAGTCATTTTGACTATGTTAATCATGGACACCCAATATTCTAGAGATTAACTTTACTGCATTATTACAAAACTGCCACACCCTTAGTAAAGTGAAATCATCATAGACTAATTTGACAACTACTACACTGGTTCCTGGACAGTGACCTAAAGGAGCTCTTTCCAGCATAAAATATGCAAAATATATCACAGTTGACATAAAGCTACCTGGTTAGCTTTGAGCTCATACTTTGCTGGTCAAAGTTCACCAACTAGGAACTAGGTTGGGGGGAAGAGGTGAATATTCTATGCAGACACATGCAGATGTATCTCCACACTCGTGCACGCGTTTGAATGGAAGTGATTGGAAGGCCAAAGTGTTGCATGTCCTGGCGTTAATTCTGTTTGTGCTGCCAGGTGGAACATTAAAACCGAGGAAGGGTTTGTTGAGCTGTGGCACAAACCCCTTTTCAATGTTAACTAGTAGTATAAGTCAAAAAGATAAATGCTGGCACTTCAACAAGCTGTGCTTGTTTATGTTTGAATCACAACTATGCATGCGCGCACATGGCTGTAAGGGGAATGGTAGAAAACGGTGTGAGCCTAGGAGCACAGTAGTATTAGAGAATGTTTGACATGCACCAACAACACCAAAACAAATTCCTTGTATGTGTAAAAAACGTACTTGGCAATAAAGCTTTTTCTGATTCTGATTTTGATTCAGTAGGGGAGTAGTTTAAAGTCCCAGTCACTGAGCACTGGGGCATTGACTTTCTGAGTTTCAAACCCGAATGTTTTTTTAACGCTGGTTACAACAGCAACAGACAAATAGAGAAATAAATCAAAGAGACTTCCTTTAAGTACATACAGTAAGCATTAAAATAGTGTGCTTTAAATGTGCAATTCCAAGTTAGAAATAGAGTGCTATAATGGAAATGTTCCACACATCTTAGAGAAGTGGTCTAATCAGCTGTTTTGTGTCCTCATTTGGGTGAATGCTTAATTGAACTTTCCAGTACCTTTTAGTTACTTTAAAGTGATGACGTCAACACTACATATTACATTTACACTAAAATTATTCAGATGTTTTTCAACCCTCAGCCCTTATTTAGCATGGTGAGCTGACCAAGAACACATATATTTACAGCAACAGTGTGGTGAAGTTGTAATTTAAGAAAAATAACAGTTCTAAGCACACACAGCCCAACTGTCAAAAAACACAACACATAAACTTCACATGTGAAGCGTTTTTTTTGGGGTACAATTGTGGTGTGGAATTATAAATCCAATAAATTGCTCTATTTTTTTAAATTTTGTACTAAAACATGTAGGCTACTTTTCCACTGTCCTTGAGGTAAACCTGAGTTGAGTGGACCTTTCTAGACTGCACTGTTGGTGGCTGAAGGCCAAACATTCTGTTAGCTAACTAACCTATTGTCTTTTGTTGTTCAGGGCAGTCTTTTCTATATTTATTCACGTTTACATTACGACGCTTTTTTATTTAAATATTGTGGCTTGACTAATGCATTATATTATATGTGATGAATAACTACATCTTTGTTTAAATGTTCTGATATTCACTATATTATTACTGTTATGATGTGTACTCTCACTGATGCTGGTGATTTATTTAGTGGCTTTTAAGCTTAACTTTTAAGAGGCTTCTCATTATAATGTCCCTTCCCAGCTCAATACGGAGATTTAAAAGTGTAGTTGTAAATTTGCTAAAATTGTCATCATACATTAACAGAACTTTACATTACACATAAAGTATAAAAGGTATTTCTTACCAATTTCCATTACAGGAGGACAGCACAGTCAAATTATGTTTTTAACACATAGTAAATGTGATTATACTATCTTAAGCCTATAGGAATATATTCAGTTCAGGTCTGTCTCTATCTCAGATAATATATATACTGTTTACAGTCATATAACTCACGTGATCAATTTGCAAAAGAAAACGAAAAAAGAAAAAGAATTTGAAAAGTTATAGGATGACAAACAGGCTATAGCTGCTTCACTATATTGTTTTACCCCGCTGAGCAATCAGCCAGTAGCCTAACCTTTGTCCTACATTCTTCAAGCGCACCAATGCTTTCAGTAAAGCCCTGTATTCTGGCTATGGGGATTTCTTTGTTGTTAAAGGTATCGAAACTCTGCGGTCTCACAATAAACACAAACCATACAAAAACCACAATTAAATCTTTGGCTATGAAAGTGAAAGCATACCTGGGGGAGTAATAGTAGTTCAGACGTCTGTGAGTTTGCTCTCTGTCTCTATTTAGTGCTAGTAAAATCCTTTGCTTGGTCCCCTTTAGGAAATAACAAATTTAGACCACTCAATCTTTCTAAGAAAAACTTCTCCCCAGCTCTAACCACGGGTGAGCCCATGTGGAGAGCTTTGACAGTGGCTTGTGTAATGACTATGAGACGGAGCGTTGTGTCTGATGAACAGTTTAGGGCGGAGCCTATAAAAAGAAAGCAACGGTTCCAAGTTGATGTATAAATAAGTTTCACCTCATTGGTTCTACAGTGAAGAGGAGGCTTTATCGACAAGTGGACTGTGAGTTTTCCTTCCTTTTTCGTGAAGTAGGCCAATGCAAACCATATATCTGTATCTTTATTGTCATTCTGCACTTGAAGAATTTTGGAGGAGGAGTTTATTGTACCAAGCGTAACCATGGCAAATGCAAATTGCCATGGAACCAATAATCCTTTGCATCAGTGTATCATGCCTTATCATGCCAATTGTCAATAGCCAGTTTCAATGAAATATCCGTCACACACTGTCGATGCTATGTAGCAGTTCTAGTGGGTTATAAATAGTCGTTTAATAGTCGTTTAATAGAATATCCAAGATGAATTCAACGCATATTACACCCAGGGAACCTAACGGAACTTTGTAGAGCCTATTTTTTTAAAAATTCCGCTTTACACTGAACTTTATACAGCCCATATAAGTTAACTGCTCTATGTTTTAATGCTACCTTCACCCAAAATGACTAAGAACAAGCAGTTTTCCAATGTAAACCCCTTGCCCGAGAGTTTCACTTGCTCAACTCCAGCACGACTCTTCTCCGTCCTTGCAATGATGGAGCATCTTGCCACAGAGCACTGGACTGCAACGTCTTCGCAGCTTCTGCGGAAGACTCAGGACCTAGATCTTCAGAGCCAACCTGCTATTGATCACCTCTAAAAATGTCTGCTAAATGACAAAAACTTAAATGTAAAGTTTAAGCAGTGTATTTTAACTAGGCGTACACATGATGCCTGTGATCTGCTTGAAAAAACATTCTCCTCCAGTCTCACATGGTATATAAGGGAGAGTTACTACCGCTGGTCATCAACAATAGGTGGTGGAGCAAGTGGATAATTTTTGTGGATAATAATTGCTTCTCTGGTTGTATAAACTGTATGAACCCCTTAAGCACATGCACTTTAACTTGTCACGTTAAGGGCATGGGCCATATGGCTGCACTAATTGTACTTTGTACTGTAATTGTAACAGTATGTCCTTGTGGACACTTTTTGTATCTCACTGTTGTATTTATCCTATTCTATTTGATGTTGACCATCAGTGACTTGAATATATAGATTGCAGTTGGGTGGCTTCTGGTTGTGTTGTGTAGCCTTGATCATTATATTGGACCATTAGACTAACCTGCCCCACTTTTAACCTGCAATAAAAGTGAACATTGTTGATGCATTTTTGTGTGTGTTGTGTAAGGATAATGAGTAATACTGGACGTAGTCAAGTTAATAATGTATTCTGTAATTTGTATTCTTTAATGTATTCTGTAATTTCTGCAATGTATTTGCAACAACTAGAAAACCTCTATAAGCATAATAGGCTTACTGACAAAACAGGGAAGTGAAACTTCAGCATGCCCAGTTCAAAACATCTTTTGCTCCATTAGTGCTCCATTAAGTTGGGGAATTGATTTGATCTATATTCAAATCTCCAGGTGTACCCAGATAATTGTAATTGTTTTAGTGAAATAGCATGGAACCCACCCCCACTTCAAACACTGGTGACACATTCAGTCATTCACAAGTCATTAATTTAGCTGAGAAGCTCTAGTGCCCATCTATTGTGACTTTGAAAGCATCTTAGAAAATTGAAGAGTGTTTCATTAAGGTTATTTTATGTGGCAGATTAAAGGAGCCATATTGGCACAAAAAGTACAGTATTAAACAATTTTGACCATAAAGGCCATTAAAATGTATGAATATCACAGACTTTTCCTCTAAGGTCTGGGATATTCATGCCCTAATGTGTAAAAATCCTACAGACAACCCTGATGCACAACTTCCCAATCCAGATGGGGTGCGCACAAAGAAGGTTCCCCGTTTTAATTTTCTGCCCCTTGCATAAGACTGTTGATTATGAATATACGTTTTCAAATATTACATAGACCTAACAACTAAAGATTAACGACTCACAAGCAAATCAGGCAAAGTAACACTCCCACTGATTTCAGACGTTGTGATGCAGTTAAACTAGCAATACAATAGGCCATATTGGCCGTTAGCAGTAAGAATGAAAAAAAGACTGGAAGTCTCACCATTTGTCCTCTTCTGAAGCTTGATATCCTGGATGGTCACAGATCTTTTGGTATAATTATTACTATTTTTTATCTCAAAATCTTTTTTCGAAACAGTGTCCTGCATTGTCTGCAAATCCCTGACAAAATCAGGAAGTCTCATTGAGATTAAGATCTCTATTAAGAGTCCTGAGAACAAAACTGCTAAAGTTACACTTTTAGGTGCAAGTTTGACCAATCATTACACTAGTTGTTAATAAATCATCTTCTTCTCCCCAAAGGTAATATACTGTATGTTTACGAGTATAATTTAGACTGTGATCAAACCAGTTTTGTTGTTTTTTTTTGGCTCTAGTAGACCAGACGTTAACTGTTCATGACTGCAGACAGTGATATGTGATGAGTAAGCTTTTAAATTACAGAAATAGTGTAAATCACTCCTATATCCAATTAAAAACACCAAATCAAATGTAATCATAAAACTCAGTGTTCTTCTGGGAGGCAAGGAAATTGTTAAGACTGCTATTCGTATTGAGTTATAGGTCCACAAGCAAAAGTAATATACTGAAAGGGCAAATCCAAAAGAATGTATATTGTGGTCTACCCATCCAGCTACTACGACTTTGGGTCCATAAAGAGATATCTATCTGATAAGGTGTGGACCAGACCTGTACATGCCTCTAAAAAGCACCTCACAATCATAGGTGTAGGTTTGGGTAGGGACGGTAGGGATGTGTCCCTACCAAGATTAAGGGACCATTAAATTGTCCCTACCAATCATTTTGTGCAATGCCATTTCCTTATAAATAAAAAAATGTATTTATGTTATTAAATGTTACTTTGAGCAAACATACATACATTCTCGGCCTTGGAGTTAGCCAAGCTGATGAAAAGCGTGTTCTGACCAAGTGAGGTACAATAAAATACAATTACCAATGGCATGTCAGTTTAGGAAAATATACTTTAAAATGACATTGTGATATGGGCCTAATAGTGTCATTATGATCATGAAACATTTTGTGGAACTCGTCTTGCTAATTAAATGAATATAGCAACTCAGGGTATCAGAGAAGTAGCAGAGAAAGATGTCCCTACCAAATGTCAACCAAAACTTACGCCCTTGCTCACTGGTAACAGCAAGATAAGAATAATTACTTTTAGGCCTCCCTGCCTCACTGAACTCAAACAACATAGATTAACATCACCATCTACAGGTTGAAAACTACATTGAAATATACCTTAAATTAAATTGACAACAAACTGTGAGTTGGTCAGGCACGAACCGCGAACAACGATACACAGTCAAGGGTCAAAATTCAGTAGTTATTTTAGTGAAGTACTAGGCTATAATGTAAAAATAGTCTGTTTAATAAACATCATGGTGATGTAATATACAGTCATCCATAACAAGTCTACAAAAAATTACCACTTATGCTACAAGCTTACCGGTTTAATGTTTCATTTTTATTTTTTTGTGTTGTAATAGTACAATTTCAAATGACATCAGCAAATGTCTCAATTCTAAGTAAGCAAGTACCTCAATACACCCTGATGTTTGAGGTTTAAGTCTCATTCCCAACACATTCACTTTGATATTGTGGCTTATGTTGAACTCTCTGTTTTGACAGGAGGGCGAGTGGTCAGCTAGAATGAAATTAAATTCTTAGAAACAGGTGATCTGATAGTAGCCTTGTAAAACCAGTAGGATTTTCCAAGCTCTGCCTCTCAGATTTGTTTTGCTTTTCATGCATGATATGCAGATGCAGATGAATAGCTTTCATTCTGCTTTGAGGCATTGCGTTACCACATTACTACTTGCAAGTAGTAGACAATGGTTGTGGGAGGTGCCAGAGAAGAAGAAAGTCCTTTTTTTCAAAGGCGACAATATAGTATGTAGAACATATAAGGATTTTGAAAATTAAGATAACTATCTCATTGAATGAGAACAAAACTAAAATCATTCTAATATGCATTTAGACAATGAAAAAAAGATAATAATCTGCTTCTGTTCCTTTTGAAATGTAATGCTAAACAAATACCAAAAGAAGAAAACCTGTCTACAAAAATAGTTTCAACATTGGACTCAACATTGGACAAATAATCCTATAGTTTGTTAATAAGGATATTATTTATATTCCATCTAAATAAAACATGATGATCTTTCACTGAAGAGATCCACATTAAGTTCTCACTCCATACAATTCAATTACAATTAAAGTGGTAGTTTCGGATTAAGCAATATTATTAGTATTTTAAAACCATTTAGGGCAGTTGCGTGTATACATGCATAATACCTGGGCAAAATAATGATTTGCCGAAATTTGCAAAACTTAATCTGGCCAATAAAAACACATCATCAGTTGAGTTTGTGTTGTATCATGGTATGTTGTGAAGCATGAAGCTATCTCTGTTTAGATTGTAACACCAGGAGTTCTGCCTTTCCCTTCATGTTCCTCTTTACCCAGGTTGCATCATCCTTAAAAATGTAAAATACTTACATTTTCACAGATTAGCATGTGTTTTTCTAACCAATTTGAAATGGAAATTTAGTTGTTTCTATCTACTGATTAATAACTTTTAATAACAAATTAAAACACACACACCGGCAGTAGCTTGTACACGGCTGATTTTTTGTATGAATGGGGGTTCTATTTCACATGTGCTGTTTGTGTCTTACTATTATTAAACAGGTTGGTACAGCCACTCCTCCTTACCTCTCACATTACCTGTCCCTGTTTCACTCAACTCACACAATCTTGGCGAGTGGTTGGTGTTTGCTTCCTGATTCAGTCTGAAGACGAAACATAAAGGTACATTTTATTTTTCAGTCTTTTAGTTCTGTATGTTTAGTATGTTGGGTATGTTTGCAAATGAGGGCTGGTGATCAGGAATTAACTAAGCAGGGATTATATTCAAATCTTCAAAGATAGTTATCAGCATCATAAAAAAATCTTTACTTTTGTTTCAATCTTTAGAACGGCTACACAAGCAAAGTCACAAGCAGAGGATGAGCACTGAGACTAACAAGGCCTGTCGCCAACCTAGTCCTCAGGAGAGGGAAAAATGGTCAAACAAAACAGAGTTCATTCTGGCAGTAGCTGGACATGTTATTGGTTTAGGAAATGTCTGGAGGTTTCCATACCTTTGCTACAAAAATGGAGGAGGTATTACATTTGAAACATACTGCATGCAATGTTTTTTATTCAAAGCATATTTTATTGCAGGTTTTATTCAATAGCAAGCAGTGTGCTAGAAACAGGAAGTTGTAATCAGGAAGTAACTTAACGATTTTTTTGTTTTTTGAAGGCTTAATTGTTCAATTGGTTGCCCATTGAACTAGACGAGTAAGTCAGTCTGTCTTGCACACAACTGTCAGTCTGCTTGAAATGAGGAAAATAAATTAGCATTGTCAAATATTTAAAAAGAAATCTAATTCTAAGTTTTTTTTTTTCAAGTTTTTGCATGATTTACCTTAAAATAATGCACATAGCCTAGATTATGCAATGTATTAGATATATGTGCTATAATAAAATCTTTAATTTTGTTTTAAAGGGGTTTTCCTCATACCTTATGCGGTGTTTCTGTTCACCTGTGGCATTCCCCTATTTTTTTTGGAGACGTCAATGGGCCAGTACACCAGTCAGGGTGGAATAACATGCTGGAAAAAAATATGCCCACTATTTCAAGGTAAGGTTTTTGGATGGTTTGCTCTGTTATGAAAATACACTTGTTACACCTGAACAGACACAAAATTGACTCTCAGATCCTAAATTGAAAAAGCAAAAGAGATTTATACTATTGATACTGTACTTTAAAGGTAGAACAAGCAGGCCCCTCCCCCCAAATAGCGGTTCTTACATACAGTGGTGTAGCTGCTTCTGTGACCTACTAACTTGTAACATTGCATCTTTCACTACTATCGACCCTTCTATGTAGCTAAAAATAGCTCAATCTTTACTTCCAAAATAACTAAATTCTCGATCTCACATGAGCGTACATGTTTTAGAGGTTTTATTTAACATAATACAGTATACTAATTTTCGTGTATATTAAATCCTATTTTTGTCTAAAACTTTGTTCACCTGTACTTTACTTGTACAGCCTTCAACAGTTTTGCCGTGCCTACAATATTGTTTGTAGATACTGTATTTGTACTATGTATTGTACACAATTTGTGCAATGCAGCATCAAAGTAAAACAATTTTCTTCCCCAACGTAACAGTATCATTATTTCTCAATAGGCTTAGGCTATGGAAGCCAGCTGGTTGTTTTGTACACTGGGGTGTATTACATAATCATACTGGCTTGGGCATTCCTCTATTTGTTCAACTCCTTCCATTCTGAGATTCCTTGGGCAAGTTGTCAAAACTACTGGAACACAGGTACCACACTTTTATGTATTTATTTAATTACAAATAACACAATTACAAAGAAAATCACACCTGCGTTTGTTCTAGAAATCAAATTTCTCTGTTAGCCGTCAACCTATTTTTTCTCTGCTGAAACAGATGGATGTTTTGAACATGGTCAGAATCATACAGCCACTGATGACATATATGGAAATTTAACATCTTCAGTCACAGAATTTTGGGAGTAAGTAAAAACTATGAAAATAGTAATAGCCGTTTTACTTTGGGGGCTTGTCTTTTTTTTATTCTTACCTTGTTTTCATGTTAATAACTATGTTTTTTAGGAGAAGAATATTGGGATTGTCAAATGGAATTGAAGAAATCGGTAATATTCGTTGGGATTTGGCCCTTTGCCTGCTGTTTATGTGGATAATCTGTTACTTTTGCATCTGGAAAGGAGTAAAATCTACAGGAAAGGTAAAATCTCCAACATGTTGGATAAAGTAAATTATTATTGTAATATACTATATAAAAATAACATTCAAATGTGAATAGTTAATTTTTTTAAAGTGAAATTGAATTAGAGTCTGTCTTAGGTGGTCTATTTCACTGCAACTTTCCCATTTGTGATGCTGGTGGTTCTGTTGATCCGTGGCCTCACGTTGCCAGGGGCAGCAGATGGAATCAGGTACTACCTCTATCCAGACCCGTCCCGCCTTGTGGATCCACAGGTGCTAATGCTACAGATTAATTTAAAGGTACATTCCTCCATTTATGTCTGCATTTTTCCCTTGTGGTTGAAACCAGCATTAAAAAACATTGTTATCCTGGTTTGAAACTCTAAAGTGCTTCATGAACTTTGGAGAAGATTTGGAGATTTGTGGCTATAAAACAATAGAGGAGTGTACTTTTTAGATTCTAATCATCACTTTCTCCTGTGATTATAAACCTGATTGAAACAAAACTTTACTGTCCTTTTCAGGTGTGGATGGACGCAGGCAGCCAAATTTTATATTCCTATGGAGTTTGCACAGGTGTTTTGACCGCTTTAGGAAGTTACAGCGAGTACAGCAACAACTGCTATAGGTATTTATATTAGAGGTTGTATTCAATACCATCCACTCCAAAACACTACCTTGCGTTTTTTGTGGCCAATTTTCTTTTTGTCGTCAGCTTGAATTGATGTTTTACTATCACGTTTCTGTTCCAGAGACTGTGTTTACCTGTGCCTTTTAAACAGTTTAACCAGCTTTGTAGCAGGTTTTGCCATTTTTTCTGTGCTTGGTTTCATGGCCTATGAGCAGGGCACAGATGTCTCAATGGTTGCTGAATCAGGTATGAATTGTTGGCAATGCATCTTCTTGATCTATATTAGTATGACAGAATTGACATTATATAATTGACTGATGTACGGTTCATAGGTCCTGGCCTGGCATTCATTGCCTACCCCCGTGCAGTGGCCATGATGCCAGTACCTCAGCTCTGGGCAGTTTTCTTTTTCATTATGATCATCTTCTTAGGATTAGACAGTGAGGTGGGTCACAATATTAATTTGTTTCCACATTTGTTTGTAGAAATTGAACCTAGTAACAAAATGATAATGTTTAGAAACTCTATGCTAGCTTAATGTTTACCTATGTAAACATACCTATATAATGGAACTACAAAATGTTGTCCTTCACCAATTTCAGTTTGTATTTCAAGAGGCCTTGGTTACAGCAATCTCCGACATGTATCCTTCCTTTTTTCAACATGGCTACCGACGTAAACTCCTTCTTCTTGTAATTAATGTTGGAAGTTTCCTTGTTGGGCTGCTAATGGTTACAGAGGTGAGTGTATTACTTTTACTCAAACTCAAATATGTTTGTGTTTTATTCTTTTACACTCCTCAATGAAGTTTGGGCCTGTGTCTACCAAATGCATTTTTTGCCCTGTCAGCAACTATTTTCTATACAAATCGAATGAAGTTCAGCACTGAGACACTGAATGTCGTTGGCACAAGGCTTTTTTTTCACTTTCACTTCTCTCTTGATGTCCAATTAAAATTGAGGAGGGGCGGGTTATATAATATCAACACTTTCAACAATAGAACTCAGCAATGAGGTTCCAAAAGTAAAAATCCCATTCATATTCTGTATTGGGATTTTGAGTCATAATGGTATAATATAAACAATAAACAATAAAAGACGTAATTGGGAAGAATGGTTTTCTCCATCCTAATTTTCATAACACACAAATAAGATCACTTTGGTGGAACCGACACTGACACCCGAGTGGTGATTGCAGTCAGGAACAAATCACTGTCCCATGTCGATCACAACACAAACTACAATATATTACACTATAACAATATAAACATTATGAGAAGGATTAAATATAATAAGAAGTGTGCTAAACTATTGTTATAGAGACTATAATACTGATGTTCATGTTCAAGTAATGCGTTTTTTGTAAATAAGCAGCGTTTGAGAGAAGAGCTCTAGAAGCGCTCTGAAAATGAGGTTGTTTGGTGGACACAGACCCTTACTGTGCCCCCAAAACCCCACATTTCCTTCCCAGCTCACTGTTTAGGTTTGAAAACACTGGCTGTGTAGAGAATATGTGAGTTTATGAGTTCTGTAAGGGGAGGAGTAAAGAGGAATGCAAGCAACTTGGCACTGTGGGAGGGGCATGTGTTCTCTGAATTTCTATTTTCAACAACATTGATTTATCAATGTTTTTGGAACGCTGCTTTAAGGTTTATTCCAGACACAAACTGAGGAGTGTTGCTTTAAATTGTGTCCAAAATATTTTGGTGAGGTTTATATGATATAAACTCTTTTTATTTCTCGTTCTAGGGCGGACTCTTTATTTTTCAACTGTTTGATTATTATGCCTGTAGTGGAATGACACTCCTAATGTTTGCCATTTGCCAGTCTGTCTGTGTGGGATGGATATATGGTAAGAAACAATACACCTCTTTCAGATATCACATCATGTTGTGACAGCAAAATGAGCTGATATTAGTGCCATCATTTATTAAATGTGAATTACTTAATTCTGGTACTAATATAAAACGTTAACAACTCTTTAAGATGATTTAATGACGGTGAATTTGATGATTTCCTCCAGGTGCAGAACGGCATTATGACAATATAGAGAGCATGATTGGCTATCGTCCCTGGCCTTTCATGAAATTGTGTTGGCAGTACTTTACACCTGCTATATGCACTGTAAGTATTGTTGAAATTGGGTTAAAAGTAAATAACGTAATTTAGGTAGAATTCTTGATTTGGTGTATTGTCATTTGCTCACGTGAAGTGGGAGATTCAAATGTAAACCTTCAATTTATTTTTTATATTTTCTTGAATTAGCTAGAACACACAGTGATCCAAAAGCATGAAGCTTGGCTTTTTATTTTCTTTCTTTCTTTCATAGTGCACCTTTCTCTTTTCCCTGGTCAAATATACACCTCTCAAATTCAACAAAACCTATGAATATCCCTGGTGGGGCTATGCCATTGGTGGCTTTTTCACACTCTCTTCGACACTCATGGTTCCTATATGGATGCTGTATGTTTTAACTGTTACTCCTGGAACACTGAGACAGGTACAGTTACATGCATTTAGAAGGTTCTTATATTTAACAACATTGTTTGTAGGTAATTGTAAATGTAAATAATGTTACCATAGAAAATAGCAAATTGATAGCTATTGAAATAATTATGGCACAGCTAATGAGTGGAGTTACTAGATAATATCAATAAGATTATTATATTATTTAATAATTATAACAAATTGCAACCTCTCATACTTTTCCTCTTCAGAGATTTAGAGTATTATGCACACCAGCAAAGGACCTGCCAAGTGTATTAACAAAGAGGTCTTTCAACCATGACGTATTTCAGACGTTTAAAGAGTTGGGTACACTGCGTACTACCAAAACCCCTACTCGTAAAAAAACTAAAAGAATATCCACCGTTTAAATACTGAATACATATTTGTGCTGTGACTTAACATCCATATTGGACATAATTTGTACCATTATATAATCTTTTCGGAAAATCCTTTTTTCAAAAAGGCAGATTTTAATGAATTGTAATCATATTGCGTGTATTGTTTGCAAATTGATATTTTGATACATTGCGTGAAAAGTGTTTCTGCTGTCTCTATGTTTATTGCAATGTAACATCCTCAAAATCCTTGTATGTGAAAATTGCCAAATAAATTCTCAAGACAGGAAATACGTTCATCACCAATTATAATAAAATTATTCTGTTGTCAATGCTGTTGTTATGTATAATACAGATGATACCATTTACATACCAACACTATTAGTTCTAATTATTTTTTTCAAATATTTATTCCAAATATATATTAGCATTATTGCTCAGGACAGACACACAAAAATGTGTGACACATCTATGTCTGTTGGGATATAAACTTGGCAAACTTTTATTTTACACTGATATATATTGTATGCTGTCATTATAATATTATTATTATATATTGCTATAAGTATCCACAACAGAGCAGTGTACATACAGCATGTATATCTACTATTACAGTATGTAACAGAGTAACTTTTATTAAGGCTGAAAGAATACAAATTTATTTCAATTCTCATCATTACATTTTTGGAATGGATGTAATTACTTTAAAATTTATATTAACATTCATAAACGATTGAACTTCCCATGTACCCCTCTACAGTGGATTCCTATTTAAGATATATATTAATGAAGATAAAAAGAAAAACAGAAACATGTAAAATAACATAATGTCATTATTGTGTTACTATAAAAATGAACACATGTTGAAAATATAGGTCTACTATTCGAACTTAAAGTTACAGCATGTAGGATTTAGGGGGATCTATTAGCAGAAATAGAATATAGTGTTCACAATTATGATTTTATTAGTGTATAATCACCTGTAACATCAAATCCTTGTGTTTTTATTTTTTTACATAGGGAGCGGGTCCTCTTTCACAGGGCCCACCATGTTTCGCTACCATGTTTCTACAGTAGCCCAGAACAGACAAACCACAAACTAGCTAGTTTTTACCTTGAAGTAGCAGCTTGAATCCAGCCACCGTTCTAATACACGCATTAAAAAATTAAAGGTATTAGTTGACTATCGGCAACCTCACCGCTAGATGACACTAAATCCTACATACTGATCTTTTAACTGCTTGATTTGTTGTCCACTCTATGCACAAAGTATCATTTTGACACAAGAGGGTGCTGCTGAGGCATGTAAGGAGTTTCTCAAAGCAGCTATTGACTTAAAATCAACCTGCCTTGTGTAAGTAATGTCGTTGCATGTTAAAGGGCCAGTTCAAAGTCACATGGCTGACAGTCTGAACTAATGATTTAGTGTCTTAACTGCAATTGTCTTAATTGCAATCTTAATTGTCTTAATTTAAATTACTCAAGAGGCATGTGTGGAGTTTCTCAGAGCAACTATTGACTTAAAATCAATTTGCCTTCTGTGAGTAATGTCATTGCAGTTCACAGTCACATAGCTGACGGTCTGAACTCATGATTTTGTGACTTAATAATACACTAAAAGTATATTGACCTGATCATTCTGAAGTAGTCTGTAGGTTAAGTCTGGGTAATCTGGAAGAAGAATAATTTCATGACACATGTGCATGAGAGAATGGAGTCATAATTACTCCTTCCTCACAGACAAAGACCTATTGCCTAGACCTATTGTTGGAGGAATGAGTTGAGATGTTGTTTTTTTATGTTGATGATAAGTGGACACAGAGGTTTATTTGATGGACTTCATCCAGATTCCAATTTGTGAACAGGCTTCCACTCACAGTTCATGTTTAGGCATTGCTTTTTACTGTATAAAAAAGAATGCCTAATTAGAAACCTAGTTGTGTACTCTGACGCAAAAATAAAAAAATAAATTGTAAACTATAAGTACAATGTTAATTTCACTTAAATAAAACTTAAAAGAATACTTCCTCATTCCTCATCGTCGTCCGCTTATCCGGAATCGGGTCGCGGGGGCAGCAGCTCCAGCAGAGGACCCCAAACTTCCCTTTC
>JAOEHI010052102.1:0-17306 GCA_025447815.1 Percopsis transmontana | reverse complement strand
CCCCCCCCCCCCCCCCCCCCCCCCCCCCCCCCCCCCCCCCCCCCCCCCCCCCCCCCCCCCCCCCCCCCCCGCCCACTGCACACTGTGAGGTGTGAGAGGGTTTTATATGACTTACCTTGGAGGAGAGGAGGAGGAGCAGCCAGCACGGAGCAAGGAGAGAGGAGAAAGGAGAGGGAGGGAGTTGGTTAAATTACATTTTGGCCACCTTTCGGGTCACAGTTAAGGTACATCATGCTTCAGAGGGGGTGCGTTTACATGCACACCGTTTCCTCAATTATTTTTAATTCCTATTAATACATTCTTCAAGATAAACTGTTTGATATCCCGTTCTCAATGACAATTAAATGATTCACTTTACCCAGACGTTATTAAAATGTTTCTTACAATATTGCATAACACAACCTCACTAATGAGAAACTACTGTATCACTCTACAGATGCTTCTATCTGAGCTTATAATGCAGTTGTATGGGCAAAAAATTTAAGCCTTTAAAAACCATGACAAATAAAAGGAAACTCAGTATAGTCATGTCTTCATTAAATCAAAATAAACAGACTGTAGCTACAGTTGGTTACTTCCATTTTACAACTTCCTGTAGATATGCAGTTATGGAATAAGTTATTAAAGCTTGGTTTGTGAATATTTCTTTATGATATATATAACATAACATATATAGACATGTCTGATAATACTGGGCATTTCCATTTTTGAAAGAGATTTATCATGGAATCCAAAGCTTAAACAGTTGTCATTGAATTGCATTAATAGCCCCACAAGAAGTGCTGCTATCAATGAGGTTGTTCTATGTACCATTATAAATTATGATAAAAAACCAACAACATTTTAATACGTTCTAGGTGGAGAAATTTAAACCTATACTTAGAATTACATTAAATGTAGTTTATATCACTATAACATTCATACATTATGTATTTGTGCAATCTAATCTGCGGTTTAAGATTAAATGACAGGATAAGAAAAGATAAGTTACAATGGTGCTAGAAATTTCTGCATTCATTTGACCTAAATGGAATTAGGTCTTCAAGTCATAAAAATTGATAAAGAGAATCCAATACAACAAAATAACAACAAAGATGTACTTTTTAATTTATTGATAAAAATGATCCAACATTCAAATTCCTGTCTGTGTGTGAACATAAGCTTTAACTGGTGTGAACCCCTT
The DNA here is from genome assembly GCA_025447815.1 of Percopsis transmontana. Lineage (NCBI taxonomy): Eukaryota > Metazoa > Chordata > Actinopteri > Percopsiformes > Percopsidae > Percopsis > Percopsis transmontana. Next base: position 16,123 of record JAOEHI010052102.1, on the reverse strand, counting down.
TAACAGAAATGACTTCCATCAAACATAACTAACATAACTGTTGATTAGTTGCATGTTGATTTCTTGCATGAGCCTCCCCAGGCTTTAGGTCCTGCCACAACATTCCTATCGTATTAAGGTAATTCCTTGGTACACCGAGTTGTGAATTTATGGTTGTCCTGCTGAAACACTGTTTGTTGAACCAGTTCACAGATGCCCTGACATTCTCCTGTAGAATATTCTGGTATAATCCACAATTCATATAGTTCTGTCAATGATTTCTGATTCATCCAAAAGTTTGGTTGGTTTAAATGGGCAGCCATGTTCTTAGACAGTAGTGGCTTTCTCCTTGCTACAGTATCCACCTATACACACCTTTCTTGTATAGTGTTTCAAATTCTTATATGCTTCCCTGTTCTCTACCCTGTTATCTCAAATAATATTATATGCCTTTCTCTTGGTGTGATATTTGTTGGACGACCACTCTAGGTAGAGTAACAATGGTTTTGCATTTTTCCATTTATAAATTATCTACCCAACAGTGGACTGGTGTTTTCAGAAATAATTTTTTAACCTTTTCCACCCTGATGAGCATCAAAATCTCCTTTGATTGAGGCATGGCATGGATTCATACTGTATACCTGTGTGGTGAAGACAGTTTTATGTCTGTTTTATTTAAATGGGGTAGGGGCACCAAAACTCATACTTTATCATCCCATTGATTGATACCAAATTTTCCCTTGAGTGAAAATCCTAGAGGTTTCATACTTTTCCCAAAGAAAACATTTTAACATTGGATCATTTTGATCAATAAATTCAAAGTATATATATTCGTGTGTAATTTGTTTCATTGGGTTGTCTTTTTCAATTGTTATGAAGATGATTTAATCACATTTTAGGTCAGATGCATGCTGAAATTCATGAAATTCCAAAGGTTCAGACTTTCTAGCACCACTGTAACATTACTGATGATGAAAAACTTTCTTTGCTGATTAATATCTTTAAATAACTTTCTACTGAAATCTCACCATGCCATGAAGAGCAGTGTGTGTTTTTTATTAACATGTCAGAACCTCAGTTGGTTGTTTTAAACAGGATAGGATGTTTTAACACACAAAAATATTAATACTTAATATTTGTGCACCCTGACATGTCTTGAGAGATGTCTGGGCATGTAAACACACTTTTCCCTCACTGTGTAGCCATGTAACACAAAAAGGTTGAATCTCAATCCTTTCTACCTGACATCTTATATCTTTCCTCTCACTTATTTTTCAACATTATTAGAGGAGTCTGAGACCCTACCCCTCAGCTCCTCTCCTACAATATACAGTGGGGTCCATAAGTCTGAGTCCATTATTAAGACCCGTTTGTTTCATCATTCATCAAAAACGACCATACAACATCTTTATTTTGATGATATACAGTACCAGTCAAAAGTTTGGACACACTTTCCCAAGTGAATGGGAAAGTGTGTCTAAAATGTTGACTGGTGCTGTACATTAAAAAAACTTTTTAGAGGACCAACTCCAGTTCAAATGCAAGTGCTTTGGTGGAGTTCTAACCTAACATGCATATCTTTAAGATAACTCTGCACTGTATGTAAAACGGAAATTATTCTTAGGGTAGTGGTCTCTCAGATTAGTGGTCCTGGGTTTGATCCCCAACATGCCCAGATATCTAACCCCTACCTGCTCACAGTTGCTTTGGATGAAAAAAAATTTATTTCACAAGTTTTCGGTGAAGGATAAAACAAACAGAATTTGGTAATGGACTCAGACTTTTGGATCCCACTGTAAGTAGAGCGAGAGGAGAGGGTACAAGGGGGTGGGGGGTTGCTTGGAAGATTCAAACTTGTCAAAACTAGAAGCCATACAGTATTGTGCTTTACCTCAGCATGTACATAACAGGGCATGTACATATGAAACATTCATCCAGTGCCTTGAGTGGGCGAGCGACTGGGACTCATCCATCGGCAGGAGGGATGAGCCTTTAGCTGTGCGAGGTGAGCCAAGCCACTGGGAGGCAGCGCAGAGAGAGAGCCCATCGTGTGTAGCAGTTTGTGTGTGAGAATGATCGTAATTGAGAAAGAAGTCTGTGCTTGTTGGTATGTACTGTAGGTGTGTAGTTGTGTAGAGCTTGTTTGTATGTGTGTCCATAGGTTCGTCACCCTGCTGCATCTATGAACCTGCCAGTCAACCAGCCAGCCAGCCAACTGCTTCACCCACCAGGCAGTTAATCATACAGCCATCTTTATGATGTGGGCTAGTGTTAGATTAAGAGCTGTCATAGGCATCATGCATGCTGCAATTGCAAGCAGTGAGATGGCTGCTAATTGCTTGTTCAATTTAATAGCTGGATACACATGTTGAAACTAATAATCAGAGATAATATTTCTAGAAGAACATATTCCAAAGCTACAGCCAGTTGTGTGGTATACATCTTTGGAAATGTGAAAGTCTGGCAAGCGATATTCTATCAATTATTTTTTGCTTTACATCAAGTGGAAAATCTTTTGCTTAACAAGTCAAGTGATGGACAAAAATACAGTCAAAAGTTTCCCTTTAAATTAGCAAATGAGCATAAATAGAAACCTATTGGTACAGAATCGCTGCATTCATTCACATTAGGGGAACGATTTCTTCTTGTCTGCTAGTTCAGGTCATTTTCAATGAGAGCAAGCAACATTGAGGTCCAGGTCAGCAGGAGCAACCACAGGCAATTTGTTGGTATAGCGATATTGAAAAAAGTTAAGAGGTTCTCAACTTTTGGGCGATATCGCTATGTAGCTAATCACCAAAGCCAATCATATTTAGTTGGAATGTTTACTATCACTCTGAAGCAACAATACATAGACAGACAGTAACCTATGGGTCACCTAGTGTGAATCTAGCCTTACAGAAAATATGTGCCAGTTAGATGTTGTTGGGCTATACAACCAATAGGAATGTATAATAGTAATGTCATGTGACCATGTCCATGTCTTCTGAGCCAGTGCTATTCATGCCCCAGTTGAACATCTCAACATGTCAAAAGTAGCAACAGTTAAATATCTTAGCCTATTAGCTTAACATGCCAAGGTCATGCCCCTATGATCAGAATGGTAACATTAAGGACAGATCACTGATGTCACAGAAGAGCCTGTGAAGGTACAATAAACCAACAAAACAATTTGTATATATGTATGTCCCGATTTAGGTCATTGATCTAAGGGCTTTGCCACATCAAGTATTAAAGGTAAATTTAACAGTTAAATAAGTATCAATGGCCACTATGCAAAGTTGTAACCTCCAAAAAAGATTCTCATGACATCTGCGTGGTCCCAAAGCTCCTGGACCCCTAAAAAATTCCTGCTATAATGACCCTGAATGCCCACCTGTTGGCACTTTTCTTCAGACTCTCGATGTCCAGCTTGCGAAAGAGGAAGCCCTCATGGTGTGCGGTGTGACTAGGGGCTTGGGGGACAGCTGGGCTGCTCTGAGCTGGGGCGGACCGAGACCGCCGTGTTGTTTCTCCTGGTTCTTTGGGTCGTGGTCGCCGTCGGGGTTTGGGCCTGTCCCTGGCTCGAGGCCGGTCTGGACGGGAAGACTTTTCTGGTACACCATTCGGCAGGCGGGGTACCTCGCCACGCGCCTGGGGGTGGGGGATGAAGTGTGTGGGAGCATGTTTATTAATTATTCTAAAATTTAGAATATAAAGATTGGGGGATTTATGTATTGTTACCATGCATTTCTTCAGGTTTACAAATGTGTCTCTTCTCATTTAGCTCCTGAACCAATAGAACAGAAGGCTTCTGGTAGTATTTAGTTCAAACATATTTGCACTGTTTACTTTACTTTCCACCGCACATATATGTCAGGTACAACTATACACCGGGTTTCCTGCAGCAAGGGCAAAGGCAGTGTTCATGATGAGAGTGGCAATGTAAAGTGCAACCGCGAAACAAGATATAAATACATCAGCAAACACTGAAATAATTTTTTTAAGTAACAAACCTGCCAGATGAATCTGAAAGACATGCGCCATGCAAATGCTGTGTGTGGTCTCTGTATGGCAGGGAACTTTCTCAGATGAGAGCAAGCTAGCGTGCCTTTTTTGCATTATAATGCAAATGCAATTTGTGTGGAATTTGTCTCAACACTTTTGCTACAATTAGGTCATTTAGAAGATGCTTTTATCCAAAGTACTTACAGTAAGGACAATCATTAAGTTAATTAAGTATTAAGGAGCAGGTAGGTCAAACCTTTTGGCTGGAACTACCACCCTAACTACTAAACTATCCTGACAGAGGACTGGTGCTGGGCATGAATCCAGTTAATGACACATTACTTGATAGTAAGCAAAATGACGAGCTGTGTTAAAGGACTTCATCCAGTTATAACAGCAACAAAATAGAGTGAAATATTAGCAGATATACAACCATGTTTATACAGAGTGCAGAATTCATAGCATTAGATGTTGAAGCAGTTGATGAATCACATGTAAATATCAATGCCCAGCTTTTAGTGTGCATTTGATTTTCACACACACACACACACACACACAAAATGAGTTACTTGAATGGCCCCGTCCGTGTTGGGAAATATCTGTGACTGGAATCTCTTGGTATTTTAACTGAAAGTAATGTGTAATTTTCATGTCTGTAAGAGTTAGCTAATAACTTTTAATGGTTTTAGGAGGCAGTAATGGGTTTAATTCAATATGGGATGTCCATACCTGTGCTGCCTCTCTCTCTTGCAGCTGTTCCACTATATCTGCTAGTGTGGATCTCTTCTCTCTGTGAACAAAACAACACAAAATATCATAACAGCTATTGAGGTTATAAATTCTGATTAGCCCAATAAATATCTTCACATTTTAGTAGTGTAAAGTAACTATAATATGTTACTGTACTTAAGTGATATTTTGTGGACTTTGTACATTTCTCTTTCAAGGTTAATTTACCATCACTATATTTTGAAAGCCTAATTTATATTTTTACTCCGCTAAAATTTATGATTAGTTACTCACTTCAAAATAATCAAATATAAAATAATAAAAAAATCAAATATATTTGATTGTTCTATTTCTTGTATTTTCTGATGAAGTACAAATTCTTGACTGTGATAAGCTCTTGAAGAATGTGTGGCAACTGCCCTCTTAAACACACACGCCAGTTAAACACATCCTATTGCAGTTGAGGTTTGCTATCGGCTAATGTCAAAAAGCTGTCACAAAGATCAATGAAAGAGGGTGTTAGAGAGACGTGTCTAACTGCTCCGTACTGCCGGTTTAGGACTAGCATGGCAGCGCAGTCTACTGTGTGGGTGCCTTTTCTAGCCTGCCCTTGCTGACAAAGTAATCCGATTGGTAATGTTTAACCAATAAGTTCATCAGTACTGACTACGAACATAGGTGGTACCACCAAAAATCCACGTCTGTCTTGCCTGGTATGGTGGCCCACAAAGGTTATTCCCCATTGATAGTCTATTTCTGAGAATTTTGACCAAAATGGTTACACAACTAAGCATACAGTATGTAGGCCTATGTCTATAAATTTATTTATCCACAAAAATGCATTTTTATTTATTAAGTGTAATACTATAGTTTAGTTTTTTCCAACAAGGTACCTGTATTGATTTAGCTAGTTAAAGCCCCACGGACAACTTTTTACTTTTTGAAAAGTCATGACATTTATTGAAACTACTGTAAATAAAATTAGGTAGGAAGACAAAACTAAATGTTAAGTTAAGTGATTTTAGCAATTAAAGCAAATCTCAAATCACTGAACACAGTATTTGATCTGACCCGGGTAAGCAGAAACATGAAGGGAAAAGCAGGACTCCCAGTGACTTAAGACAAACAGTGCTGGACAACAGTGATTGTCTGTAGTGGTGTATGAACCTTTTCAATAACTTAGTCAAAATAATAATACAAATAATATATAATGACAAGCAAGTATCAAGGTCCAACGTGTCTCACCCTCCTCCTGAGCGCCTGTCTGAGTGCTCCCTGCCAGTGTCGTGTTCGCTGGACTCCTGCCTTTCCAGACGGTGTCTATCTCTTTCGCGCCGCCGCCCCTCATGCCCCCCGTGCCCCCCGTGCCCCTCCTGCTCACTGGACGTCTGTCTCTCCAGTGTCCGTCTCTCCCGTCTCTCAGCGTGCTCCCTCCATACCTCCTGTGGTAGCTCATCACGGCGGGCCTGGATAAGCTGCTCGCTGGACAGCTGCCTTTCTATCCTGTGCTCCCTATGGGGCTCTGGGTCTGTCCTGCCCGACCCTCGAGACCCACGGTTAGGCTCACTGTATAGCCGCTCTCTGCCCGGCTCCTGCAGGAATACCTCAGCCATAACAGCTACCTCCCCTCTCTCCATACCTGTGTCACCCATCATCGCTTCCCTCTCCCTCTCTCTCTCTCTGACCTTCTCCAGGCGGCTCGCCACTAACAGTGGCGTCACAACGTCGTCAATGTGTTTCATCTTCGGCTGCCGTAGATATGGTGAGGATTTCACCTCTGCCTCCTGCCTTGCTGCCTGTGCTGTTGAGGTCACGTGACTCATGGCCTTGGCTACGCCTTGGTCCCTCACTACACCGGCACTTTCCCGCGCCTGATTGGCTGAAACCAACATAGCCGCAGCGGCAACTGAGGCGATGGAGGAAGGGGAGGGCTGGCCGAACCCTGAGGCCACGGCCACCACACTGCCCTGCCATGGCTCCCTGGCGTGGCGGTAGCTGGAGCCATTCACTGAGTAGTTCATTAGCGGTGAGCCTAAACGCCAAACCGCGGCGGAAGGGGAAGGTGTGGCTGGAGAGGGGGAGGGAGGGGAGCTGGCTTCGTTTTGCTCGTAGATGGTTTGTCTCATAACGGGCGAGAGGGAGAGGCGTGTGGAGGTGCCCAGATTCGGGGAGGAGTCTTGGGGTTCCAGGAAAACTTTACGCCCTAGAAGGGGGGTTGGTGGGAGCTTGCTTTGCTCTGCCTTCAACTTCTCCACCTGTGGACCAGGATAAAGATTAGTTTATAAATCAGGGGCAGCAGCAGAAATATTCTTTTGCTGGTGCTATGGGGTTGCTTTAGTCTTCAATGAGGGTGCTCTGACACTTAGGGATTCCCATTAATGTGCTGGTCGTCACAGTTTAATTTCTAATGCAAAACCCCGACACAGGTACACATGAGCGCACAAACGCAGTACCCGCTCCAAAACAGTTACAATGCCATTCTGTGTTAAACACAAGACGAGATATTAATGGATATAGACTAGATTACACTGTAATAGGTTTATCAAACAGTCCTAGGTTGCCAAACACACAGACCAACCTGGCCTCTAAATCCGACAAGCCAACACTCTCACCAAACAGATCAAGTAGCAGTTGTAACCAACACATTTCAGTCTAAAGTCAAAGGTCAAAATATAATACATTAGGCTGCATGAAGTTGGATGTGCGTATATTTTGATATGAGCGTAATACCATATGCCATATAATATTATGCAGTCAAAAATAATATGTAGGCTAAGGTGACTGTGTGTGCTTTCACAAATTGAATCACAATATTCAATAGTACCATACACATTATGACATCAGACTCACCGAATGACGATCGCTACTTGAAAACAAAATACATCCTGCGGTCCTTGGTAGCTAGTTTTACTTTAGTAACTGGCCTCTGATCACGCCACATGAAAAATGCCACATGAAAAATGCCCCACGAAAAATTACGTGGGCGGCTAGGCAAGCAAGAAGGCTCAGGTTTGTCAAAGATTACACTCAACATGGCAAACTCAAAATGTTATATGTTAGAAATATGACAATCAACAACGTCATCCTCATTTGCTTCAACAGCAGAGGGGATTCACTGAAAATTCTGAAGGCCCCAGCCCCAAGTATTGGAAAAAAGCTTATGGATGCAGCGCAACTTAGGGAGGGAGTATCAATGAAATTACGTAAATAGCCTTGGGGTTGTCTTGGGGTTGCTTAGCAGTTGCTAGGCCAAATCTTGGTGTTGCTATAGCAACTCCAAACTACCCCCTGGCACTGCCCATGTTAATAATCCTTTTTAGTAGGGACGGCAAATTAGACATCCAATCACGAAACTGTTCCGGTCATTTCGCGCGAACAGTTTCACGGTGGAGTCACGTGATCGAAGTTTCAAACGTCACGGCCAAATATTGAACATCACGAAAACACCAGTTTCCGAGAGACATTTTTGGAATAGTGATGAAAGACAGATAACTAATATTGGAGTTTATTGGAGAGTATTTCATAAATAATAATTAGAGGAAATGTAGAGGAAACACTTATTGATAGATTTTCATGTTAGAGAGATAGAATATTGTGTAAATAATATAATTATATAAATAATTCACTGAATCCCATAGCATATTATTTTAAAATGTAAATATTAAAAAATATTGTTTCTGAATATAAATCTTCTCTACCATACCGGTTATGTATGCCCCACACAGTGCAGCTATTATTTGCACACTCAAAAAATAAAACAAAAATATAATAAAATAAAACAAATAAAAGGTTTGTAAATTGACAGTTGTTCAACACAAAATGTAGATAATACAGTATATGTTATATATGACACCCATAGGCGTAGATTTAGGGACGCAGGGGATATGTCCCCCTCAATATTTAGAACACATGCATTTGTCCCCCCCAATAAAAACATAATCGCCCAGCGATTTTGGTGTACGTGTATGTGTGTCGAACCGCTCGACAGTGTGAGCTGTAATCCCCAGACTACAGTCTTGGCTCGGACTGTTTCGGAATGGTGAATGTGCTCTGTACATGTCATACTCTGTGACTTCTATGTGCACTGATGAGAAATACCACTTGCAACCATGGCCTGCTACAAGCTCTGCCACCTGCACGCAAGGGGACTGGGGGACGCTTGACGCTGGCGAGGTGCCACTAGACCCAACTGACCAGTTCAGTGATTTCGATTTGTCATGGCTTGTGTGTAAATCTAAACTTTGGAGCCTAAAGTTTTTGTTTTCCAGAATTATTTAGAGGCTTTAACAAGGTGTCATGTTCAATGTTCAAATGAAACCTATGCCAGTGGACACACAATTGGTGGTAAAATGGTTAAGGTGATTGACCAAGAACTACCAGGGCTTATCTTGTAGGATCAAGTCCTGCTGTCACCCGAGATCATGGTGAAGTTCGTCAATTGACTACACACTCAGCCTAAGACTTAATGCTAGGATTTTATTGTGCAGTATAAATATGTTTGTATATGGGTTCCAGTAGGTTTTGTCATAGTTTATTACCGTAAAACTTCAAATAAAAGCCAAGGCTTTTATTTGCTTAAATGCCCCTGCCTATATTTGGGACAGGCCTTTAATTAATTAATCAATTACTAGAAAATTACTATCAAATTGATTATTGAATAAAAATGTTTTTGCAGCAGCACGAAAACACCATACTGCTCTGACTGAGGCTCTCCAGTTAGACAGACTGTGAAGTCGACTAGTGTTAGAGAAAAATAAATAAATTAGTGTTTTCACATCTGTAAACACACTCTTGTGAGTCTACTAATAACATTTATGGCCGTGACCTCCTGCCCTGCTAAGGATCACGACTAGTTTTTAAAGGTTTCTTGTATTTCAGTTGAGAGTTGACACTTGTTTGTGAGAAGCTTGATAGATGTGCTGTCAGAGAGAGGAAGGGGAGAGCAACCAGAGATATTTTCTGTTATCTTATCTCCAATACATTGTGAAGGAGAAACACACCCATACACACACTCAAACCTATATAAACCAAGGTATGGAGGAAGGTCCTTGTTCTTCTATGCTTATTGCTGTTTAACCCAAAATGCATTTTGATTAAAGGAAACTGCTGATCCACAATCTTGGTTCTTTAGAATTGGAATTTATCTAACAACTAGCTTCATTGTTTATCATAGAATTTCGCTAGCATAGATGCTAACATACAATCAGAGGCACAATATGGACTACTGGTAAACATAGTAGCATAGCATAGCGCTAGCATCGATGCTAACATACTTAGCCTTCATAGCTTATCAAACGAACTAGCAACTTGTTGTATTTCCATCATAAAGGCTTCATACCAGGATAAATATAAAGGTTACAAGACAGGATGGCAAATAAGGGCCAATAATTTACAGTTCAAATTTGCTATCGAACTAGAGAACAAGCATGGACTTCACATGACAATATTCACAAGTTGGATTAATTTTTACAAAAAAATGTTTTGGTTCTTTTGATTGGTGGACCCTTACAGACTAAAGGAATATAAATAATCGAGGAATGGACACATATTCTGATTATATGACCGCTTCAAAGGTAGGGAGTCGCCACTTTTTTTTCATCTCCGCTGTTTACCATGATCTGTTTACCATGCTGGTAATTCTGAATACTTTGGTGCTCATGGTTTCTGTAAAATGAACTGACGATTGAATTGTGGAGACTCTAACAATGTGTAGCATAACATAACATATATACATATATATTTGTATGTGCGATCTAAGCAGCATTATAAATACCAGACTTGGCGTCTAATTGAGACCAACGATGATTTGTATTAAGTGATATGTAGTAAAATGTATGACTAAGTTAGCCCTAATGACATGCTGCCATCATTATTTTAACAGAATGTCGTTTTCTTACCATCACTGGTGTATGACCTATTGACAAATGTACTAATGTAAGAATCTCAAAAGCTGAGGCCATCAGGTCAGTTTCTCTCATTGCATTGAAACATAGGCGCAAGAGTCTCAGCACAGCTAAAAAACTGAAAAGACATCTGAAAAGACAAATGAGGGACCTACATATGGAGCAGGCATGGACAGCTAGGCTGTAAACAGGAATGGGTAACTAGGCAGTGTTATGAAGTGCGGACATGCAACAAACTAGGGTGGCAGTTCTATAGGTGGCTGTGTGTGTACTGTATATCTTACCTAAATTAGTTTTTTCTTGTACTCTGAGCCAAAAATCTCCACTTTAGTAGCACTTAGGCCTACATACACCAAACTTTCCCGATTTATTCCTATCTGTGTGTGTGAGAACTAAACTATAAATTGATACAGTAATCAAAGATATATTCATAAAAAATAAAATAAAAAATACACTTTTACACAAGCTGCACCAATCAATTACCCCATCAACCATCAATCCATTTGGGATTCTCTGTGCATCACACAACCCATTCTATTTTCTCAAAACATGTTACCGAGGTGAGTCGCCGTAGTGAGCTGAAGCGCTCCTCCCATGTTGCAGCAGCCTTGCGGAATGCCTCGTGCCGACGAATCAGCTGCTCCACCTCGTCCACGCTCCCCCCCAACTCGTTACTGTTGATAAAGGGCTCCTGTGCTGTTAACCAGGCCTCAGCTACTACTGCTTCCTGAGCAAACTGGTGAACTTCCAGTACTAAATGAGAGAGGAAGAGATGAGAGAAAAGAAGGAGTGGGAGATTAGTAAATATAAGAACTTGAAAATGCTGTAGACTTGAGCCTTGGACTCCAGTCAGGCTCCAGAATACAATTAACATAAATAAGTATTTCTGTGTGTACCTCTATGAAATACCTAAACTATATGGCCAAAAGTAAGTTGTCACCTGACCATCACACCTATATGAGCTTGTTGGACATCCCATTCCAAAATCATGGGCATTAAAATGGAGTTGTCTGCCCCATTCCGGCTATAAATGCCTCCAATCTTCTCTTTCACAAGATGTTGGTGTGTGTCTTTAAGAATTTGTGCCTATTTCAGGCTTGGACCCACATGCAAGGAGATGAAGACAGTAGGCTTGCCTTGCTTGAAGTAAAATATACTTCACTAAAAGCGGAAATCGTGGTCAATATACAGGCGATGGTCATAGCGAGATTTCAAAAACACAGTCAACAGTACAATCGGGCTAGGTGAAGACAAAACGATGAACGAGGCAAGAGGTCAAAAACAACAATGGTAGGCATTGAAAAAAAAAGCAGGGAAAAAGGACATAATCTGGTAATCATGTTGACTCTTTATTTACTGCAGACTAGGCACCATTGGTGTATTACTGCCTCTCACTGTTAGTTTGGTGTATTACAAACGTCTCATTGTCACGGCTCCACCAGGGTCTGTCTAGTTCGCTCTCTCTCGCTCTCTTTCCCTCCCTCTGTGTGGGCGTGTGCATGTTGTCCCTATTACAGGTGCTGCTTCCTGGTGTGCGGGAATCGCCAGGTGCCGTAGATTCTGTAATCAGCCTGGCACTACTTCAGCCTACTTCCAGAGGAGACTCACCGCCAGATTGAGGAACAAACTTTGACAGTTAGTCATCTCTCGTGTTTTGACCGTAGTAAACTTAGTACCCCGTATATTGTCGTTCTGTTGTTTTTTTTCTCCACGGTTCCTCTTTCCCTCATAACCCTGCGTCTCCTTGTTTCTACCCCCAGTTACGCCACCCCGTCTGTTTTCCATCACTCCCAGGACTGCCGCTCTGCCTTCCTGACGCTCCGCTGCCCATTCCTCATCTGTACCGTTGCCTGGTCTACTGCCTGCCCGGTTCTTGGAGTTCTGCTGCTTGCCCCTTACATTACCGTCGCTCCGCTGCTTAGCCTGCCCGTTTACGACCTCTGCCTGACCCCGGACCTTCCCCTTTTGCCTCCCCTAAACTCCTGTTTATTTAATTTCTGTCTGTGTCTGCGTCCCCGTTCCCCTGCCCGACCATGACACTCCACTTTAAGTCTGTTTTGAATACAAATGTCAATACTGCATTTACAATTTGTTATTATGTTCCTAAGGTCCAAGCAAATTCTTCATGTTCAATACTGTCACTCGTGAATCTAGGATTTTACTCCAAATAATTGCTATTTGTTCTTTACATTTTGTGCAGCAGGTCATTTGAGCATGCTGTGCAGTCTCATTATGACCACAGTCACATTTTCCATCGGAATGTTTCCCAATGTGAGCCAGGTTCCATGCTAATCCACAATGACCTAGTCTTGTCATTATTACTTCCTGTTGTCCATTTTCCCCCAGATATGTGCTAATTCTCTCACTTACTTTGTTTTGCAATTGAAATAAATGTCTACCCCTATTTTCCTTATCCCACTCTTACTACCACCTGCTTGCTATATGTTCTTTTATGGAATTCCTCCATTCACCAACCTAAGACCAACCTAATGAGGTATCAAGATCTATTCTCTCCCTTTATAAAGACTGATTTGCTGCTGCTGTCTGCAATTTCATTTCCATTTCCATTGCCGGCACCCACATGAAACATATCCTGATCCTCAATCCATTCTAATTGCTAAAACTTCTGCCGTAAACACAGACAATTCCCGAACCCACGACCTTCCGGCTGGGAGTCGGAGACTCTAGACCAGTCTAGACCACTAGATGGGAGTCTAAACCACTAGATTATCCTGCCCCTAAATATTTCTTTACCTGACTTATTACAATTAGGTAATTTAGCAGACGCTTTTATCCAAAGCGTCTGCTAAATGACCTAATTGCTAAATTACTTAAATGACCAAAAATTGCATGCTGCTATTACGAGCATCCATGATATCCATCTACTTTGTATTATCTGGTAATTGGAAATGTACATATCAAATCCTGACCGTTTATTGCCGTGAAAATGGGTAAATATTTACCCCATGCAGTGTCAAGCCTTCCCTTCACAATGTAATTTGGCTTCTAACCCTATCTCATTATCTGCCTAACTTCAAAGTCAACCTGGTAATACAAAGTCTGGGCTGGATTCAACTGGATGCTGGATCAGCACCTGGGTTAGTGATACATTCAGCCAAAGTACCAAAGTACACACAAGTCTCATTATAGTCCAATCCTCAAAATAACAGCCCAAATACCAGCAAAGTGCTTAACTAAAAAGCTGGTCTAAAATGTAAAATAAGTGATTGAGATAGAAAATAAAACAACGTGCTGTTCTGCTGAGCCAGGATAAACAGTGGCGATTGGTTTCACACCATTGCACACCATTGCATTTAGCACTAATGTGCAATGTAAATGTAAATGTAAAATGATGTTGGACGAGAAGGCCTTGCTCGCAATCTTTTAAATTTACAGCATTAGCAGACACTTTTATCCAAACTGACTTACAATTAGTACATTTGTCAATAGTTGAAAGGTCATATACCAGTCAACGTAAGCAAACAACATTCTGTTAGAATAATGACAGTAATATATCATCAGGGCTAACATACATTACCAACATGTCATTCAATCCTCTAAATAATTGCTAACAGCTTCAATACCAGTAAAGTTTTCTAAGAGCTGATCTGAAAGCAGAATAGAGGATAAAGGATCCTCATAGAGAACTTCAGTTAGTGGGATCAGCATTACAATTCATTACAATGGTATTCAATGGGGTTAAGGTCAGGGCTCTGTGCAGACCACTTGAGTTCCACCACACCAAACTTGTCAAACCATGTCTTTATGGACTTTGCTTTGTGTACAGGGGAACAGTCATGCTGGTACAGGAAAGGGCCTTCCCCAAACTGTTGTATGCTTCCACAAAGTTAGAAGCATAAAATTGTCTAAAATGTCTTTGTATGCTATAGTATTAAAGGGGACCTATTATGAAAAACTCACCTTTTTAGTGCTTTCAGTGCTATATTTGGGTATCTGGAGTGTCTACCAACCCACAAAATCTGAAATAAGCCATTTCAGTCAGTTTCTTTTTGGCAGCCTATGTCTGTCAACGTGTTTCAGCAAGCCGTTCAGATTTCTGTGACTTGTGATGTCACATTGCACAATGTTACCTCCCCTGCCTGTGAATGTCTCCCCCCCACTGCTTGAGAACCACTTTCACACGAGGCATTGTTGTTATCGCAAGCATTGTATCCACTAGCTGAATCGAGTTATCACCATGAACCGAGGTAAACACTACTATGCTCAAAGCAGCAGCATCTTTAAATCGACCCACAGCTTCAGAGGACAGAAGAGCTGAGTGGATTATTTAAATTTTTGACAGCAAAGTCCCAGCTACAATGCTGGACTCTCTGTGAAATTGTGAATGAAAGAGGTATCAGTCCGAATTTATGTGGCAGACGAGGGAAATGTAAGTACCATAATGTATGTTCAATTGGTTTGTTACGAGCAGAATACGTATTTTAACAGGCTGTCTGTGTGGCTTCACACAGCCCACCATGGCGCGCTGTAGCTGGCCAAACCCTCCAGGGGTTCCACCTTAAAAACATCGTTCCTGAACCGGTTAGAACAAAATGTAATACAGGTTATTAACGTTCCATGTAGGGCTGTGTGATATGATGGACGGTAGGCTATAAAATTTCGAATGATGATGCCGTGAGGTCTGTGGCTGAGTAGGAATTGAAATCCTTTCTGTACCCACGGGTGAACCACTAAATTTAATGTAGGCTAAAAACATCAACATTGATGGGAATTTGTAGTACTGCTCTGTTGTCGGCTGCACACAGTACGACACAATGCTGTTAACACTATGTTTGTTAGTTGAATGTAAGAACGTGAGAGTAAAAAGAGAGAATGGGTCAGAACAGACTGGGTGACCTGACCAATCAGAGCACTTTGGGCTCAAAAGGAGTGGGGGGCTTAAAGAAAAATGTGCTCAAACAGGCAAATTCAGAGAGAGGGTGAAAAGACATGCAGTATGAGAAAATAAAAGAAAAATTATGTATTTTTTGAACTTTGAAGCATGTAAATCTATTCTAGTAGACCCTAAAAATATAATTATGAACAGTGAAAATTAGCATTATGTCCCCTTTAACATTACCCTTCACTGGAAGTATGGGGCCTAGCCCAAACTATTAAATTAACTACAAATAAACCAAGGTAAGACTTGAAGGAAACGGGAATAAAGACAAGCTATTTCCTACCTACTCTTAAGACCATATAAAAAAAGGCATACCCATGACCACGTGAGGCAAGGACTCAAGGATTTCTGAGGATTCACTTGCTAATAAATTGATTACTTCGGTACAGACGCCTTGTGTCCCTGTGGATTGCAGTGTTTCCTTTGTCCTACGTGTTGTGCTTACTCGTTTATGGTAAGCCACCCCCACTCAGCGTGAGTGGCTTCAATTATTTACATTTTTTGCCTTATTTAAACTAAAAAAGCCAAGCATAGTGTGATGGAATATTTTATTTAAGATATATACAATCCTGTGTTTTACAATTCTATCTGTTTAGACAGTTGTTTCTTTGTTAAGAACACACAC
>JAOEHI010052101.1:0-17306 GCA_025447815.1 Percopsis transmontana | reverse complement strand
ATTACAGGGAGTTGGTACATTACAGGGACTTGATAGCACACTCTGATATTCCCATCCAGAGCCCACAGTGATTAGATGTGTTATTCCCTCTCGTTCACCTGGCTCCTTTTATATTATATATATATATATACTTTGTGTTGTAATATGATATATGATATTATGATATTTCTTATGGAATCTTATGGAAGATTGGGATAAACTTTGGGTGCATTACCTTGCATTAGTTGTATAGTAATTTAGCATTAGGTTGCTAGCTGGATTATTGCTACACTTACACACATAAAAACAACATAACATAAGTAGAGATAAGTAGCCAACTAGTTTAAAATAACACAACGCTGTAGGTTGGTTTTCTTCCTGTCCAGCCGCCACTGTGATACACTCATACCCAATGAGCCAGAAAAGGCCTACTATTGCATATCTCAGTTGACACTGTACAAGTTGACTGTGTACGTCAAACAAAGATGGAAAAGCGCAAGGTACTGTATCCATTTCAAACAAGTATTTATTGTTATTATTTGAATGAATAACTAGAGAACAACACACATCCTTGGGCTTGGCAAAAATATGTAATTTTTCCTTTTTTTGCTACCCCATGTGTTGCTGCTATTGTGATTTCACTGGTAATTGAGCCCACGTTTGGCTGCGAACCACCATCTCCCCAGTTGTTGGAAACTCTCAGTACTTTTGACCATGAATAGATAGCATCAACTTTCTGTTCAAATCCCATGGCTGCACTCAATGAAAGGCAGAGCAAAGGAAGCTCAAGCGTCCCTCAGCAAAGTCTGCATCCCCAGCTCAAGTTTTCAATCAAATTGCCAGAATAGGACTGTTTCAAAGCCTGGTAATGTGGACATTTCAAACTTTTATAAGGAGAAGTTTCCAGTTGGTACTTGGAAAGTTGAAGTTGAACTATCATGCAGTTTGCACTAATATGGAGAGGCAGATGGATGCATATACAAAAATGCTAGAAACACATGTACAGACACACACACACATACACACACACACACACACACACACACACACACACACACTTTTCACTCACCTGGCAGCAGGCCGCAGGTCCAGAACAGGAGGAAGCAGTAGTACTCCATATGTGAACAGCTTGTGTAAATGTGTGTGTGTGTGTGTGTGTGTGTGTGTGTGCGCGTGTGCGTGGCCAGATGTCTGTGAATGTGTATGCGTGTGTGTGTTGGGTGGGCTGAGGCAGAGAGACCCAGCAACGAGCACAGTTCAAGATCCAGCTCTGATTGAATCCCTGTTAGTCTAAAGGCTCCCTATATCCCAGGCAGGAAGGAGGGGACTGTGGCTTAAGAAAGGGAGGTCCACTCTCTGACACAGCAGGCAGGAGTCCTCTCCCCCCGCACACTCACTCAACTGTGTTCCACCCCAGTCTGAGAGGTACTGTACGCAGTGGGAATACTCAGAAAGGGCTTGACTGCAAACGCTTCTACTTTCTACACATATGAGTGTGGCAGGGTGCATTTGAAGAGGGTGAGTTGTATTGTTTCAAACCCATACCACTTTTAACCACATTTTTGGAGGAGTCGGATCAAAGGACCCGTCTTTGCCCATGTGTGGCATACACATAACTGACAAATAAGCACATAAGGGCACCTCAGAAACATACTTCCTCTCCACCGAGACTTTTAATTCTGCTATTATGCAGTCGATTAATGCGACCACTAAACCTCTCCTTGTTAGAAAACTGAAATGTTCGCTGTCATGTTGAAGCTATGCACCACACCATGCTATCATCATGGCGAGACCACAACCTAACCAGAGGATTAACAGTGCAGGGCAAATTTTAGGGTTTGTATGTTACCTCATGTTCTTGCAGTTGAACCATCTAGCCCTAACTATGTATAATGATGTCACTTATGTAACAAGATTGTTTTGGGTTTTGGGGGGCCTTAACCTAGTGGTTAAGGTGGTCAACAACCAGCCAAACAGTCAATGGTTTAATCCCCGACATGTGGGCATCCTTGAGCCAGACTTCTACCTGTTCCTTAATACTCACTTTACTGTAAGCTGCTTTGGAGTGTGTCTGCTAAATTACCTAATTGTAATTGATTCAAATCAATACTGTTGAATTCGGTTTATGTTTGTCTAGTAGATCAACAATTTGCTACTGTGCATTTTGAATACCAGTGGAGGTGGAGGTATATTTCCATAATAAACATAGTTTTATTGTAGGCCTACTATAATATAATTGTGGGAAACAATAACACTAAAAAATACTTCCAGCACTACTACTACCTTCTAATAATAGTAGCCATAATTTCTTGATGTCACTTAAACAGATACTTTTCATATGTTATATGCATGTACCTGATTTAAAGTTCATCACAAACAAACAGGACAATCTATAAAACTCAATAAAATCAAAGACCTTAAGTGTCTGAAAGGGATATTCAGCACAGGGCCTGTAAGCATCCATCTCACACCTTCTGTATATGAGAATACTAGCCACCATAAATGACCACGTATATCAAAACCTCCTTTTTACAGTAACAATCTTTTTCTGTGACCTGTCTTTCAAACATTCAGGGTATAGCTTAAAAATAATATAAAGGCTTTCTTTCATTAAATGTGCTTAAAGTCATTTTGGGTTTCTTTTTTCATCACTATGCCACTCTGAACTACTGGTCCACTTGGTCCTACTTTCAAGTCAGGAAATGAACTCCGTACCTACTGCTGGTGGCTTCCCCTAGAATGTGTTGATTCAACTATGAATGCCCAGAGTTTTCTTGAATGAGTTACTACAGCCACTGCACTTGGAGAGTGATTCGTTTTATTCCCGGTGCGATTGCTGATTAGGTCTGGGAATTACAGATACTGTAAATCCTTCTCAGAAGAATAGTCTTTAGCTTGATTGCTATTTGAGAGCTAGCAGATAGCCAAAATGGAAGGCCTACAGTAAAAATATAATATATTAAAATGTCTTTATTTTGTTATATTACATCTAAACATCTATAGCATTCTGGTTTGCTCTAAGAAAAGCTATCTCTAAAAACAGTTCAGAGTAACATTGTTTTTAGAGATAGCTTTGAGTTGTCACAAACGCTGATACTGTATTACAAGCAGACTAACAAGGCAATATCAGAAAGTAATACCGTATAAAACACTGGATGCCCTGCCATACCACCCCGGAACAAAACATTCACAACTTGGCAAGAACACTGAGGTTAAGGGGTTTATAGAATAAGAAGTTCAAGATAAACATTAAAACGTTTCACAACAAGAATTTCTCCAACCAGTAATGTGGGCATAAACTCATAGCTCAAGAATCTCCCACTGTCAGCTTGCAGAACAAATGAAAAATCGGAGAGGAACCTACAATTAAGATTAAGGTCTGTTTCTCTCAATGGTGGCAGTGTGCCAGTGCAGTTTAAGAAGTTGGACTCTTTCTGTCAGTATTTCCAGACCAGGGGGGTGAGCAGCTCTCCCCGTTCCTGTTATGCTGACCAAAATTGCCATGCGGATATTTAACTCACTTTCAGGAAGGGGGTTGAGGGACCAGCAGGGAGGGGGACCAATGGGGAACTAAAGGGAGTGCTAAAAATGTAGTTAGAAATTCTATTGTTTTTCTCTATTCTCCCAAAATGTACAGAGTCTAACAGTGAGGTGCAGAGTGAAATCAATACTAAACAGGAGCTGTATCTACCTCAACTTTTCAGGACACACTTCAGCACCAGGGTACAACTGCAAGCAATTACCCCAGTCACCCCCGGATTATCTGTGTGTGTGTGTGTGTGTGTGTGCGGAATATGGCTGTTCAAGGACAGACATGGAGCTTAAGACAGGCAAAGGTCTAGTCCACTGGGATCAGAGAGAAGCAACAAATAGCCAACCTCCATCGAGGTTCAGGCATGGTGCACACCACATGTTGAGAGCCACATATATCATCACCAGTAAAAAAGTCATCAAGTTGGACTTCCCAGCCCTGGGTGCTTTTCCTGAGCTACTGGTTCTGTGGAGGACCTGGAGAGCTGCACACCAGCCTAATGGTTTAAATTGAATATTGAAATATGTACCTACAATTGCTTCCCAGACCACTGATCCTGTTTCATATTTTGCTTTGAGCCCTAACTGATTTGCTGTAATATTTCTGTAGTGGCAAGAAGTTAAAGAAAGGTAACAGTAATATGCTATACCATAACATTCTCAATTTCTCAACATTATTAATATTAAATATAGCAAGGGTAGAAAGATTAGATTCTGAAATGGATACGTAGTTTTCTGAACATGCATTTTCCCACACAATAAATTAGTATGCTACCACAGCCTACAAAGTAGAGCAAACATTTTCATGTACAATACATAAATAAAATTTTCCCCAAAATAACTGCTCCAATACATGTGTTGTTCTGTGGCTTTAACTGTTTTTAACCTTAGAGACTTTGCTTCAAAGCCCAGAAATCACACCACAACCTATTGCAACCTCTCCCTCCTCTGTCTTCTCCCTTCCCCCTATCTTTCACTCTATCTCTCCCCAAGAGAATATCCATGTCCAATAAAATGCCCATGGATCCAGAGCAACTATGAGAGTGCTATCTCGTTTTAAACTGATGCTTGGAATCAAAAGGCAAGGCAAGGCACTTTATTTATAAAGCAACATTAATACAGAAGGCTTCACATAAAAACATGTTATACAATAAAACATGATTTAAAAATAATGCATAAAAAGACATTTAAATTAAAGAATAAAATAGTAAGAATAAGCATTTAATTAAATTAAAGAATAAAAGAATAAAATCTAAATGTACAAAAGTGCAAGGTTTGCAGTTTAGCAGAAAGCATTGGTGAAGATAAATGTATTTAGTCAGGATTTAAAAGTGATACATTTTCTGGAAGTTTATTCCAGCTATTTGTTGCATAGTAGCTAAATGCTGCTTCTCCATGTTTTGTTTTGACTCTGGGGACAGACTGGTATCAGACTGCACCCAGATGACCTGAGAAGTCTAGAAGGGTCATATTGTAAAAGCATTTTAGTGATTTTGGCCCTAAACTATTTAGAGATTTATAGTTGAGCAGAAGTATTTTGAAATCAATTCCCTGACACACCAGGAGCCAGTGGAGGGATTTGAGAATTCTTTTTTTATCTGCGTTCTAGCATCAGCATTCTGAACAAGCTGTAGCTGCCTAAACTCTTTTTAGGGAGACCGGAAAGAGACTATTATAATAGTCTAACGTACTGGTAATAAAGGCATAAACAAGTTTTTCTAAGTCTTGTTTGTGCACAAGTCTTTGCTATGTTTTAAGGTGATAGTAGGCCGATTTTGTTACTGTCATTATGTGGGTGTTGAAATTTAGATGTAAATTTAGATGATGTAAATGTATGTCTATAACAAGATTTCTGGCTTGGTTTTTGGTTCCATTCCAGACCAACTTAAAAATCCATTCTTATCAGTTGTCATAAGATATCTTCACACACCGGTGCCATGGATATTTCCTGGAAATGCTTTCTAAAATATTCAAGTATGCAGGCGAAAGACCACCGACTGTCAAAGTGACTTTCCACAATTCACAGCCAAGGAGGCGAGAATGTAGCTACTATACAGGTTTTTTGCTTTTTTTAAACATCAACATATCAAATTTCCAAGTCTTCCAAAAACACGATGTGTATTCTCACCAGACATTTTGTACCAATTGTTGTGAGAACTGTTTTCAACTCACTGTAACCACTGACCCTCTTTCTGTGCTAGCCTATTTTCCACTCGCCTATGTATACAGTCAACAAGCGTTGTAGAAAGTTAAGACATCCTATTGGACATATTCACATTGTACTCTAAATGGATATCCACTACTGTTCACAAAGATTAGAATTAGTTTTCCAGCATTCAGCAACTACACTTCCAATGAGTTCTTGCAGCACACGCACAGGTGTCATGGTGCTGTCTTTTGTGTTTGCTATAACTTGTGTTGCTGTGAGATCATAAACACAGCTGGAAAAGAACGCGTATTGCAGTCGCAGAAACGCATTAGGTATAGCTTTTTCCATGGCAAGGCAGAAAGCATTGTTTGCTTCATAACTTTCTGAATTTGCATCACTTTTCAAGTTTTGGTTAAATTCCATCCACTTTACTATCCAGTAAACAATTATATCAACAAATCCAAAAGGTTTCATGTAATGCTTTATTGATTTTATTGGGACTTGTGAAGACCAATGAACCCTTTTCACAGATGTGTCAACAGTATTCTAAATAAAACCTTTTTCACAGTGACACAAAAATGCAACTGTACATATTAAACGTTCTTCCTGTCCAGCCAGTACCTTCTGTGCCACAGTGATACCTTCCGGGTCACTGTGAAAAAGGTTTACACTTAACTAAAACTGACCCATTATTAAATTTATCAGCTACAGCTACTATGACGCCTGTGAAAAGGGTCCATTCCAATAATGTTTGTATTGTTCATTTAAATATTGGATATATTTTGTCTTTATTTATTAATATGCTGTACAATTCTGTTATTTAGAAATGAGGGGAGATTATCGACAGATGAGGAAGGCATTCAGTCAACAAGTGAAGCAGTGAGAGATTTTGATGGGAGAACTTGAGCGACAGCAAACTGGCCTGGAGAAATGCAATGGTTTTCGACTGTGAAGTTGTGTTACACTGGAAATCACAGCAGCAGATGTTAGGTTGCATTTTAGCCTGATTTCTTTCTTTACTTGTGTTATAGTATTATGGTCACATATTAAATGTGTGGTTTGGGTGGATCCTTCTTGTGTTTTAAATACATGAGTGTATACACCACCTAAGCCTACATTATACTGTAAAGAGTAAATACTGTAGGACAGGTAAATCAAGGGAATGTGTGTGTGTGTGCATGTGAAGATGATATTAGGAATAAATAATGTCTTTATGGCTAAACTGAAATGGAAATACAAAATTCATCCCACATATTATGTGGGATTAGTGCATGGCACTGTGGCATGTTTTATTGTGTTTTATTCCCAATATAGAAACACGCCCCGCCCCCCAGCCTCACCTGTTCGGCACTGAGGGCAATTAGCGCACCTGGGGCTCATTTTAATAAGACTATTTAAGTTCGACCACCGGCAGTGCTGCTCACCGTCGGTCATTGTCTAACATTGGCACCGAAAGTCATGCCTGTCAGCCAGAAAGATATTTTCCTTCTCAGTCTGTTACGTGTATGACAGGGACTGAACCCAAATGCAGACAGGCAGGTTTAGATATGAAAAGAGGTTTAATCCAACAGGAAAACAGAAACAGGAGGAACAGGGTCTTCTTGCGGGAAAGGTCCAGGTGAGGTCCAGAACGCGGAGGCGATGTAGTCCGGTCATGGAATGCGTGAGAGCAGGAGTGGAGGATGGCCGGGAGGTCAGGTTCTGGTCAGTGGACAGGCAATAGACAGGTTAGGATACAGCAAGGTTACTGTTAACTGGTCAGTCTAGAGTTCAACTAACTTGGGTTGTATTGACTATGATCTGACGCTGAGTGGCAGGTTGACCGGGTATATAAAGCGGAGTCATGATGAGGTGATTGAGCTGCAGCTGGGAACCCGACTCCCACACACCAGGCTCCACTCCTGCAATTAGGGAAAGAGAGCGAGAACACAGAGCTACCTGGTGGTAGCAGACCTAACACAGTCAATTCATTGAGAAAAGTGGTGTAACAGACACAGTGCTGGTTGTTCTCCACATGTTTTGCATGGTTTTATTTTACAGGTAACGAACGCTAAGTCGTTCCAATACATATGAATCGAGCATTTAGGACTTTAACACTGTCTATGCATGTCTATACATTTGTCTGTTTGTATCTAAAACTGTAAAGTTTCTTTGAGTGTTTAGAAAAGCGCTATAAAAAATAAATGTATTATTAGTAACGTCCTCAGCTACTGTGTTCTGCCGTCCGCTTCCGCTCGCCTCTCTCCCATGGGTCTAGCCCATGCTCCTTTTACTGTGGAGCGTGGTCATTAATCATTGCCCACACCTGTCCCCAAGCCCTGTGAACAACGCCTCCCCACAACCCCTCCCACACACAGAGCTAAACCACGCCCACGCCCCCACAAGTGGTAATAGCATCTAAAACTAGGAATGTTTTTCCTTATTTGCTTATCGTGGCTTTCAGTGTCAATGGCAAAATCCCAGATTTATCTTCTAACTGTTTCATAAAAACGTCCTCTCATAATAATTGAGGATGGGAACCGGAAGGTTGGCGGTTTGACTCCTGAGCTGGATGGGTTAAAATCTGGCAAGATGTGATACAGCGACTGGTATGACTGATGAAGTCATACCAGATGGCAGTTCTGATAATGACTGATATCCGGTGTGCCTTTAAGCAGTAGCCTTGCCCCTGAGAAAGTTGCATACACTGCTCCATCCTCTGACTTATGAGTGTGTGTGTACGTGTCTATGGAGGGGTTGGGGAAACTGGGTTAAATGCCGAGAACAAATCTCCCATTTGGAAAAATAAAGATCTATTATATTTGTTTCAAAAAACTGATAAACACACCATTTAGTACAGACTCTATACTTGTTTTGTACATTGTCCGACAGGACTATATTTTCTCCTGAACATTAGAAGTCGTGTGATAGCCAGACCCCCTGGGGCTCTGCATATTGACAAACCCACAGACCCCTACTTTCTGCACTGTGCAGTGGAGAAAGAAGAAAAACTTTGGTTAAATCACTTCCTGCAATATTTGGTTGTCTTGCTCCTCTATCTACTTAGGCATTTTAAGGAAAATAAATTCATCCCCCCCAGTGGATCTCGCTCAGCATTATACAGATGCTCTTTATTGCCATCATTGCCAACTTTGGTACTGGATGTACATTTTAGGTCCTAAATATTCAAAGAGTAAATAAGCACGAGCCAGAGGGAAAACGCAGGCAGACATGGAAACGGTGAAACGCGTAAATCGTATTTTATTAACATAACAACAAATGGACACAATGTACAGCTATGCAAACAGCAAAACAATGACCAACAGCACCTAATGCTGTTGGGAAACTTAAATAGAGTCCGAAATGAAACTAATGCCACACAGGTGCGCAGCCGGGACGGGAGGCACGGAGTGTGCACTGGCCTGTGCACGGCAATCGTGAAATAGGCCCAATAAATCCAAGGCAAAACAATGGGTATCTGTAGTGTGGCTATGATGGAAGGGCAATGATTTACTTTTGCCAAGATACAGCCTAACTTACGTAACTAGCTCACTGCGTAGCTCAATTATTGAATGTAGTTCTACAATATCCGAAACAGAGCACGGAGCAATTTACTATCAATACATTCCTTTCTTTCAGTCAAAAATGCATTTGAAACATCTCAGCAAATGGACTCAAAAGAGGCACAGAAAACAAATATAGAAAGAGAGGAAGAAATGTTTCTGTCTGGGTTTGTGTGAGTCATTCTAACTTTTCCAGATCTCTGGCTGAATGCTGAGCAGGTTGACTTGTGCCAGTAGCAATACTGATGTGGAAGCTAAAGCCACACACCACAAGATGGATGACAATGGAACATTATAGCATACGCATCCAAATGTAAAGCTAGGCAGTGCATATGACTTTACTTCTGGGAATGTTTTAATAGTCAATATCGATAATGTGAAGATAACACATACAGTATGTTTTGGGCAGGGTAATTTCTATATTTAGTACATGTACAATTCATCAGAAGAATTAACATTTTATGTCTATGAAATCCCTTGGTAGAAGATGCATTTTCTAAGCTTTGCTACCTCTGGCCAATAAGGGTAAATACATTTGGTATAGTATTTTTCGTTACCCTTTCCATCATTGTCGTAGATAATCAAATACTTTTTGAGAAACCTATTTTTCACAGTGCCCTTTGTAGAACGCTGTCTTCACACGCTCCTATCTAGAAATTATTTTCATGAGGATGCAGACACATGAGCCCTCGTACAGACGCTTAGGTCATTCCGCCTTGTGGTCTAAAATAAACATTTGCCTTCGTCATGTCATCTTCAGCTTGGGCGAACACATACTCCTGTTTCATTGCCTTTGCATTTACATTCATTTGGAGAACGGTGGAAAAACTGCAGACGAGGAAAGAAGTTTCTTCTCCTCCTGCATCTCAGCGGAAAACCAAACAGTCACAATTATCAGGCCTGCAGAAGCTTATAGATAATTATCTATTGTAGGTTGACCGCTCAAACACCAAGTTAAGTCCCTCTCACAGAGTGGTTAAATACAGTCCATATGACAACACATCAAGGGATACTGTAGCACATCTTGTGGTGGAATTTATGCAAGACGGTAATTTTGTTTTTCTAGAGCCTGGCAGCTACTGTTAACACTGGGGTTTAAACCCTTAGTTTATTTTTGCACTAGATTTGGCAGATAGTTAGCATTTTCCCCACTGTGTATGTATGTATATTTTTAAAGAACTGTTTTACTAGGCAGGAAATGTTGCCTTAAGAGTGTTTTATCCACTGAGTTTTGCAAAACATTGCAAATCTTCTACATTTTTGGTCAACGGGTGTTGTGTGAAGTGTGGGGATAGAAGATATTTAATGATTAACATTATATAATACTGACTCCTCCCACTCTATAATTATTCATGCATGTTGGACATGTTTATTGGGCAGGATAGTCTATAATAGTAATAGCAGCATGTAATTGTAAGATAAAAGCATTTGCCAAATGCCCTACTTGTAATTATATCTAAGAAAGGATGCCCGTTATACCGGTCAAAAACATTACTTCCACATTTAAAAATAAGTTTGCTATCTTTGCAGTACTGTAAATATTTTGAGGATTTAATGATATGTTAATCGATAATGTATGTTGTAAAATGTATTGCTAAGTTAGCCCTGATGACAGCCTGCTGTCATTATTCTAACCGAATGTTGTTTGATTATGATAACTGGTCTATGTATTAAAACTGGGACCAACAGATAATGGTCTCAATAGCACGACTGAAACACACAGGTAGTTCAGAATAAAAATTATTTACTTGCACACTGGGTTCGGTACACAGGTAATCAGTCCACAAGGCAAAGGTATCTAAAAAACAAAAAAACAAAGCCAAGGGCACACAGGTTTTTAACAGGACTTGGGTATGTAGGAAAACAAAATGACCATAAGAGCTAAAAATTCTTTGTAAAACAAGGGGTTTAATAAAAGAGGAGGAACACATTTTAAAAATTAACAGGGAATTCTTTAAAAAATTAATTAATGCCACTACCCCTTGTTAAAACAAAGACATTAAAAAAAAAAAGATGAGAGCTGAATGAAGGACAACATTGGCACAGCTACTGACATAAAAGATCTAAAATGACTTTTTGCAGTTTTGCTTCCAAATGTTTAAATGTACTGTCTTACCCTTTCCAATGCCGACACACTCAAATGAAACTCACACTACAAATTAAAAGGTCAACATCTCCTACACAGTTGTCTTCACCTACTGTGCCAAGTCCAGCTCGGCTTCACAGGTAATACCGGGAGATTTTATGAGGCACACACACCTGAAACAAATGGAGGGGAAAATCATTTAAAGGGCACCGATTGGTTCTAAAATGGCTTGACTCATGCCATTGGAACTCAAACAAGGCAATGATTCAAACCAGGAAGTATACTGAAATAGAAAAGCAGCATTCCAGGGATAGGGTCCTGAAGTGCAGAGGGTCCCTACACACTAAGTGTCTTTCTATTGCAGGCACTGCAGGTAAATAAACCTACCGTGGATGCTGAGAGCCATAACCCCTGTCCAATCATACACGTTTTATATTCTGTTCCTGTAGACCTCTGGATTAATGGATGGATGGATAACACTGTCAGTGTTTTGTGACCTGCATACAAATATGTAATAAATAAATTCTCTCACATCTGTCTGCCTGAATGGGAAATTGCTTATTTATGCATGCTTACGTGGCCATCTGCAGGTAACAGATGAAGCTGATGATTGAATTATCAAAAGAAGAACACGTTATGCTGGCGAAAGCAAAATCACTACAAAGTCAGCATTCCTCAGAAATTCCATACAGCGGGAATGAGCCAATTTAAAGGATTGAATTATGGTGTTTGATCCAAAGACCATAAAGAAATTTCAAACCACCTGTCAATAAACCTCCCATGATCCAACTACATACTTGCAAGATTGTATACACCTCCTCACCTTCCTTTCCACATGGATATAATACATTTTAATAATTTTTTGCCAAACAGTGAGTAAATACAATAAATATAGTCAAATATAACACCACAATTTCACACTCTGGTAAATTTAACCAAAGAGATGCATGTTAAGTTATATTGGCAGTCTCCTTCAGATGGTTTTGATAAGAAATCTCCCTGGATATTGGGTGTTGGAATACTGAGAACCTTTCCAAACCACTGTAAATACATCTGTCACGTTAGTGAAATCCAGAAGCACACCTGGCACACCGCCACATTGGCTGGAATTTATGTCTTGGCAGTCCACCAAGAGTACGCTCTTAGATTATGAAGTACAAAACAGAATTACAAATGTAACTTTGATTTCAGATGTTTGGCATCGAGACCTTAACTGTGGATTAATTATGAATAAATATTTACGCAATCAAAGACTTTCAAGTTACACTTAATGTAGCGGTAATACTTATTAAGACATAATTCTTGCTGGATTGAAAATTCATCGCTGGATTACAAATGCTGTAAAAAAACAACCTGTAAATGGTCATTATTTATTTTGGCTAGCTAGCTTTTGCTAGCTCGAAGAGAAATGTTTTGCTGAGCTGATTTGCTGTTTTTTGTAAGTGAGGGATCGATGTGATACTGTTGTCAGTGGAGTGGCACCAAAACTGTTTAGAGTGCAGCATGTTGTGGTGTATAGAGGCATTGTTAGGATCTGGAAACATTGGGGGCTTAGCCCAGCTCATAAATCTTTAGATTTTCACCCGATTATTGGACCATTTTCAAGTTATTTCAGGGTAAACTGTGCTCTACCAAGAGGTTCTGGTACTGGTTTCCAAGCTAACTGGTTTCTAATCGTGTGCGCACTCGTGTTTCCTTGACCACAGCACATGGCAGTTTTCAAGTGTCACCTCATTACTACATTTGTATTACATCACAGCCCTCTACAACATCTTAGAATGATTAAAAGTATAAGTTTTAAAAATGGCTGTTACGTTCCTCCGCTTGGTAAGTCCAGAGGGGACAGAAGAGCAACAATAATATTAAACCTCGGGCAAAAGAGGACAGGGAACCAAACAATATTTATTCAACACCAACCAAGGGAACACAAAACTAGTCTCTTAAAAACCAGAGAGCGACGAAGCCAACAGGACAATGAGAAACAAACAAAAGGTCTATAAACAAAGGTCTACAAGCTACAAGAGCTAACTGCAATGTCCGCACTAACACCACCAATAAACAAACAAACTCTGCCCATGCAGCCCACCCCTCCCAGCAGTTGCCTAACCCACTTGGTTAGACTTGTCTGCCGTCCGGTTCACTGTCTGCTGCTGGCTGGGGACACGGGTTGTCTGCAGTGTGGACTGAAGGGACTGCTGTGGAAAAACCCATGCCTCCTTAAGCTCCAGGCCCTGAGTGGCAATTGCCCACACCTGCTGCCACTCTCCTCTGCAGCAGAATCAGTGGGGGGAAGGGCTACCTGGACAGAGAGAGAGAGAAGGCACACCCCAAACCAAACCCACCGTCCTAGGATCATAACAAGGGCTTTAATGCATGATTGGATTGGCATTTTTTATTATTCTTATTTTTGTAAAAACTCTTCTTCAGGCTATTCATAAAACATTCGGAGCTGTAGCCCCAAATGCCCACTCCTAATGATGCCACTGGTGGTGTATGATGGATATTGTAGTGCAGCGCCTTGTGGGAAATATAGAAATGAATATTAATATAAAATTGAAATCATTTCGCTGGCCGGAAAAAATGTTTCCACATGCCTGATCTGGCCCACGGGCCTTGTGTTTGGCACATGTGGTTTATGCACTCGTTGTTATGATTCAGATGTCTATCATTTGGTTTAGCAGCACACTAGACTTCGCAGACAGCTTATCTCTAAATGTTCAATGGCATTCCTTTGCTTTTGCAATAAGCCCCAGCCTGCTAGTGCTAAGCCTGGCAGAGAGAACCTGGCTGGCATGGAAGCTGAGTAAGCAGTGATAGGAGCAGCACTAATTGAAGCAAGAGCTTGGGACTTAGCTGTCAACCTGGCACTGGACACCCATGCTGCCCTGGAGATTATAAAATGTGTAGATTAGATTCATCCTCAACATGGCTGACTTGGCTGTGTGTCAGTGAGTAGCTAAAAAAGTAAGTTTAAAGTAAAAAATAAATAAAAGAAAGGCTACATATTTGGCTTGGATTCTGATGCTTTCCCTCAAAAGACAGGATTTTTTTCTTATGTTTTCAGATTTTAAGATGTTTAAGGCCACTTTAGGATATGATGATTTACATGGTTAATGGTTAATAAATTCTTACTGGCACACAACAATAAGAACTCGCTGTAGACTTTCCTATAAACTGAAAATAATTATGACATGACTCATTTTAACATTGGTTAAAGGAAATGAAAAACATATACAGCAGAGAATGGCTTATGACTTATGGCCATTTTATGACACAGCGGTAAAATGACTGTAGGTCATAAATGCAAATAGACCCAACTTCATATTCAATTGTAAGGATTTAAATAACCAAAGAAATAATTGAATACAGACAAACCCATTTGATGTCAGTACATTAATTACCTTGGGAGGAACACTGTTGTCTAACAGGCAGTTCTTTTTCTTGTAATAGAGCTTTGTTATGAGTGGTTTTCTTGACTGGTCTATTCCAACAAACATGTCTCTTTAACTGTACTTACAGTACATGCAATGCCCTTAGTCTACCATATATGCATAGCATGTGGTATTTTGAAGGTATGTAACTAAACAAACAAAACTATTGGCCTACATAGTAATATACTGCAGATAGCAGGTATATTTATGCTATATCCAGCTATCTCCAATATCTGACCTCTGTCAGCTAACTGTAACAAGCCCAACATCCTCATGGAGGTTTTAGGGTTTTTCCCCCACTAGAAGGATCCATAAATCAGCCCCGGTGACCATCAGGTGGAATAATAGCAGAGCTGAAAGATCAGGAGAGGAAGCAAAGAGTGAGAGAACACTCTCACACACACAGATGAATGAAAACGGGGTGGAAAATGGATCAGGGTGAGGTGAGAACAGAGAGATGGCTCTCGTGGGTTGGGTGAAAGGTGGAGCTGTCCACTTATTCTACATCACACACACACACTCAGTACAATTTATTAGTTCTGTCTCTCATGCAGCTCATTAAAGGGCGCGCGCACGCACGCATGCACGCATGCACGCATGCACGCACACACGCACACACACACACACACACACACACACATCTCAAATACATAAATAAATAAAATAGTTTTGATATGATATTGACTGTCCATTATAATATAGGTTTGAAATGTATTCACACACACATACACACACAAAGTACAACATGGGTTCTCACTCTCTCCCTTTTCTTTGAATAAATATCAGCAATTGTACTGTGTCCGAAGCTCTAATCGGAACAAGGACTATATCTCCCTTTGAGTCCTACTCTCTCTGTGGTTGTCTCTCTCTTTTCTTTGCTTCTGCATGTCCTAGATTTCTCTTCCTATGTCATCACTATTCATTTGCCCCGGTTCACGTTCATTTCTCCGAGCCAGTCCCTTCTGTCTTCTTCCCCTCAGATAGTGGGAAGTGGTTTGTGTGCAGACTGCGGCTGGCTGGAACTCTTTGCCGTGCACAGGGGAAGCAGAAATCTGAGCCGTGCTGCATTAAAAGTTCCGCTAGAGCAACAATTTTCTGAGGCAGAATGGTGTGGTGGAGAGAACCAGGAGCACTCTGAAGGGGCGAAGAAAAGGGCGAGGAAAGGGGCGAAGAAAGGGGTGAAGAAAGGGGCTAGTGTGTGTTTGGGGGGTATTGGGTTAAGGCCGTGTAAAATGCAAGATTTTGAAATAATGTTTTTCACTGACTACATATTTTTAACCTTTAATGTGGTTATGGGTCATAACTATTGAGTGTGTGTGTGTGTCCAGTTACAAAATAGTGCCTCCTGTTAAGAGACTAAAGTATTAAAATAAATAAATACATTTCATGCAGTGGCTATGGTTAAATTGGCTCAACCAACCTTCTATTTACTGCATTATGTTAATCAAAGTGAATTCTCCCTTCGTTGTCTTGACTCCCATTCCTGCACTATTTGTGGTAAGCATATATAAAAGTGAGCATTTTTGTGACCTAAATTTGGTAATTGTTCTGGAAGTCTACCTCAAGCAATAATCATGGGAAGTCAGGGAAAGCATCACATGGACACCACCGAGAATCCGTTCTGCTTCTGCTAGACTGGATAATCTGGAATTATTTCAGAGAACCACAGAGGTTGGCAGCAGCGTGGCATACACAGTGTGAAATATGGACCAGGGCACTAGTGGATGAAGAGCTCACAGCCATTCTACAGTACAAATGAGCTTCAAGAATTTTGTGGCAGCTTGTGTCTGTGGCAATATGAGCAAGGCCGCTAGTCATTTGAGCAACTAGAATCAGTGAATCCCAATTCAATCCAAATCCAAAATCTGTGAGGGAGTCAAAATCCCAGAAACTCACCAGTCCTCTGATAATTAGGCTATAGCCTGGTCCAAATTGATATGGATCAATACCAGTCTAACAACTGGTATTTCCCATAGAGAAAGGCAAGGGAACTCTACTTTATATTAATGAGTAGGTAGTCGGTATATGTTGCCTTAATGCCAACCCAAGGCCCTGCCTCAAAAGAAGTGGCCTTGTCTAGGGAATGAAACTCCCTGCCTAAAAATTTGTCTCACAGTACTTTTGTCCTGGTGTCTGCCATACATGTGACAAGTCCTACTGAATTACCCCTGGAACCCCAGAACCCCTAGTGGTCACAAAGAGGCAACATTCCCCATCACCTCAGGAACAATGCATAACTGTATTATCTAAACTGGATAAGGCACTTAAAAATGACGGCTATACATTTAATCGAAAAGTCAGACACCCTTGTGTTCTGATTCTGATCATGCACATTAGTGTCTTCTGTTCCTAGCGTGCTTCCACGGTCCACCACAAACCACCACAAACTCGCACATCAAGGTGACATCGTTTTGTTGTACATACGTTCCTCGAACGCGGTATTACACTCTCTTTATCGCACCGTTGTGACTAAAAGAGAGCTGAGCCAGAAAGCGAAGCTCTCGATCTACAGGTCAATTTTTGTTCCTACCCTCACCTATGGTCATGAAGGCTGGGTCATGACCGAAAGAACAAGATCCAGGGTACAA
>JAOEHI010052100.1:0-17307 GCA_025447815.1 Percopsis transmontana | reverse complement strand
GGGGGGGGGGGGGGGGGGGGGGGGGGGGGGGGGGGGGGGGGGGGGGGGGGGGGGGGGGGGCCCGAGACCCTCGGTCCTTCAGCTGTCATCTAGGCTCTGCTGGTCTGCATACCACTGTACCTTCTACCCGGACTGGCTTTCCTTTGCTCCTCCCCCTACACCCTGCCATTGCCTGCACCTGTGCTGCAGTCCAAACTCCACTATAGACTCTAGATGATATCCCCAGCAGGTTATAGAGCCGGCTGGAAGGCTATGAAAAGAAATCAGAGGGCTCCGATTTTTTAAATCCCGATCATTGGATAGTGTAAGCTAGACGGTCCAACAGAATATTTATTTTCAATCAAAAACAAATGGATGTGGATTGAACACATTTATTCAAGAGTCTTGAGAATTAGGAACTGAGAGTTGTAAGGGTCATAGGCAATATAATGTTTATAAATAGTTAACATATTGAATATCTTAATCATAGTGGGTTTTCATAGACTTCACAAAAACACCAACTCCCTTAAACCTTAAATGGACAAACTGTTCTAAAAAAGGGAACGGCAAAGTATTAAGCACACCACAAAACACTAGCAAAACACTAAACAAAATAAAAGGCAAAATACTAGATGCTGCAGGGAAAATCACAACATACAGGCTAAATTTTAGTAAAGCACAGTTGAAGTGGGAGGAAACCCAAGTACCTGGAAGAACTACCCAAAACACTGGAGAGAACATGGGAACCCCAACCCCAAGACTTTAATTCTGCTGGGTGACAGCACTAAAGAGATTCACCATGCCTGGCGGCCTATTGACAGTTACAGTAGCAGAGCTTGGCACAGGGAAACTGTCACCAGTAATCTGAAGGATGCGCATTAGCAAAACATCCAGTTAGCCAAGTCTGGGAAACGTCACAGCAGCTGTACTATGGATACTGTAAACTAATTGGATGATTGGGTTAAGGGGTGAGTCAATAACCTTTGCAGGGTTACATTCAGGAACCAAGGATTCAACAATTAAATAATCTACAATAAACTTCTGAGTAAACATGTAGGCCTATATTTATACACAGTGCATTGAGATTGTGATATGTAAGTCATGAGGTCAGGTCTTAGAAAGGACGTGACTTTAACTGTAAGGGCAAGGCACTCTGCACTAGAGTGACGCACAGCATTTGTAGATCAATTTCAACTGCTAAGTATCCCACTGGGAAAGACGGCAGAATAGAATGAAGAAACTTTATTTAAAGGTCATTTAAAGGTCACAGCTTTGCTTTCTCATTTTCTTTTCCTGCAAGTTTGGCCCTCAGTGGAAAAAGCATCATTGACTTATTTATGAGAAATGTCATCTGCCAGAATGGGAAAAAGTTGTAATGCTTGCAGAGCAGTAAGGATGCAGTCAAATGCAGACTAGTGAACACTGTCATGATGATTTAATTTGATTCAGTTCATTTATACGACTATATAAACGACTATGGCATATTTTAGAATTTTAGTGAATTAGTGAAGTGTGAAGTAAACTTGAGACGCACACCAAACCAACCAACTTCCACTTAGTCCTGTCTCCGTCAGGGGCAAATATTTATCTTTAATAATTACAAAAAAAATTGGTGGCCTAGGTGTGGAATAGACAAACCAGTGTCTCATAGGCCCTCACATCCACTTTGTCGATAACAGCGACTGTATATATACTTTATTTCTCTTTGTAATCAAAACACAGACCATATATACAGTATATGAGCTATGTTAATGCCACATCCTAAAGTCAACTGTAGTTGACTCTCACGTCACATAAGGATACCAGCTCTAAATCCTCGATGCTGGGGATGTAAGCTGAGACTCGGAGAAGCATGACAGAGGGAACTATTGGGAAACAGTTACAGTAGCTCTAATCGTGGGCCCTCTCAAGCTTAAGATCGTTTTATATGGTGTAAAGTTCACTGGTCAAGGCCTCCTAACTGACATTTTGCCTATACATGTTTCATTTCATTTCACTATAAGGACACAATCTTAAACAGACCCCCGCCATTGGAAGAAAAACCTGCAACCAGGGTCACCCTGGTTGCAGGTTTTCTGTAAAAACTAGAGTTTATTTTGGACAAACTGTTTCCCTCACTACAAAAACAGCTTCCTTCTTTGTACCCCCCCAGACCACCCCTCTACAACCTCCCCCTTAAAATCCAGTCACTCCAAAAGGAATGAGGCCGTAACTGAGCCTGGGGGGACAGATGGGACCTATTTATAGCCCCCTGCATTGAGGTGTGAAGTTTCTTGGGATTTCTAAGAGCGGGGCTATGGCTCCTTAAGGGAGCTGATGTAGCCTCCGTAGCCCGCAGATTGTCTTTCTCTTTCAAAGCCCTCCGCTGGCCAGACAAGGATTAGGACGGGGCAAGCTAAACAAAGCCCACAACTGGCCTCTTGATTATGACTCCGCATCACTACGGAGGGGGGCCGGAGGGAAATTGTACACCCGCCCAGTGAGAGCGCCCTCTTGACTTGGTCTTCGTTTTTTCGCTCCAGGGATGGGCAGAAGTTGATGTCACAAAGACCTCATTGTCCCTGCTGTGATCTCCCTTAATCAAAACAAAACCTTTGGCCAGTTTTTACACATGAAAAAGGTTGCCATTTTTGTTGTGTAGACCCTATGAAAGCACACTTCTTCTATGAGAGTAAGAAGGCCGTATAGAATGATACTGAAGATGTCGATTAGGACACTATGGTCTAGATATTTGCACATTAAAATGCACAGCAAGAAGTTTTGCGGAAGCTCAGCGAAAGAGTGTGTTTGTATTGAAGAGAATAGTGTAGCGGTAGTTCAGTCAGATGTACTGTATATTGATGGGGTAAGATAACTTCTCAGTCTTGCCGTAATTCAATTCAGTAGATTGTCCAGCAGATGCGACCTGGTGGCAAGCATTCAATATAATAAAATGACCAGCTATATCTCAGATGGTCTCATTTTCTTATGTCAGATACATAAATGCCCCAGAAAAACATGGAAGACATAGCAGAAAACTCCTCGTAGTAGGCCTACCTTTAAAAATTAAATTCAAGCGATTCAAGTAAAATATACATTTCAAATACTATTTACAACAATTAAGTGATCACTGGTTTGACGTGACATTTAAAAACAGCATAATCGCAGTCATATTTGTGTTATTAAGAATAGTAGTGGCTATTACGAGACTAGCTATATATGCTAGTGAAGACACAGTTCAGAGACTATTTCAAACTGGATCAGAGTTAAATAGGGATTTACAGGGGCAGAGGGATCATATTACTGTTCTCTGTTTTACAGTGGCAAAGACCTGTTGGGATCTCTGCTACAGGTAATAAAGAACAAACCTGTCAGGGAGCAGACGTGACCTCGGTGCTGCCATCTAGTGCTTGGTATGCTGTGATCCAGTCTTATTAGGGGTTTTGTGACTTCAGGGGTGAAATAATTGAAATAATTGAAATTCTGGTGTTACCAGATTATGATTGGAATATGAATTCATAAATAAAGCCATCTATCATTTCAGTCATCTCAGAATAAGTTGGAGGCCGGGGGTATATGCCTCTGAGGTTTTTTATATCCTCTCTTCAGTATGGTAGATGTCTGAAAAATGCACTTGGGCCTGCGAACAATATGGAGTACCGGCACTGAAGACAAAAAGTCACTAATAACAGCCTGCCAATGATAAATGGCCATCTACAGTATTTTACAGACTTCTCATGTCCTCCCAATCATCACCTAGCAATTTTCCATCTTGTATGGGTGAATTATTATGAATAGGAAGTAGAGCAGCTTTTGGAGGGACACATCTTTCTGACAATTGTAGGCCTAACAGCCTTGAACCATTCAATTGCCTTAGACAATGGATGCTTTTAAAGATGAGGGCAGGCTGTGTGTTTAATGAACGTTTGCTAACTGCCACTGTAGTTACAGAAGAAATTACAATTCATTATTACTTTACACATAGAGAGCAGGGATAATTTCATTTTGAAAAATGGTTACAAATTCTACACTCAAAATATAATCTCATTTAAGTCTAGGGGTTTTATTTCTTTCATGAGGTACACTCAGTTTGTGTCTGGAATTATCCTTGTGGCTGAAACCAGTGTGTTGCATAAACGTTGTTTTGCTTT
Source organism: Percopsis transmontana (assembly GCA_025447815.1). NCBI lineage: Eukaryota > Metazoa > Chordata > Actinopteri > Percopsiformes > Percopsidae > Percopsis > Percopsis transmontana. Next base: position 13,198 of record JAOEHI010052100.1, on the reverse strand, counting down.
GAGAGTGAATGCCCCTCCCACATACGAGTGCTGAGTGGCACACATCCCTCTCTACTCCTCCCACAACAGCTCTCATAAGATCACTTCTGATCTACCCCTCCCCCTACAATGATACAACCTCAGTCTGTGCCTAGTTTATTTAAAAAATACATTTATTATGACTGCCATTTTTTTTATGACTGGCATACCAGGTGTTGGGAGATGCTCATTTTGAATTTAGTATGTTCCGATAAAGCATTTTATTTTAATCTTCTTTTCATAATCTATACACATTCAAATAAAATGTTGATATGCTACATGTGGGTATTACACTACTGTATGTATCAAAGTATTTACTTTACTGCATAATAATATATATGTCCCCCCTGATTATGCCACACTCCTTAATATAGAATATACCAATAGGTTTTTAGCTTTATTGTTCAAACACAGTGAAATATTTTGCATTAGTTAGTGAAATACATATTACATAGATATTTATCTCAGTTATGAAGGAGAGCTCAATAAACTGCACACCATTAGATGACCATTTTATTGCTCAGTAAAGGTAGGTAGGGCACAGTTCCTACACCTTTGTACCAAATCATCTTTGGTGTATTTTTTTGTGTGTAGCCCTTTACAAGGAAAAATATATTTAATTGATGCTAACTTGATTCTGAAGTCTGATGTCTTTACCCGAGGTTAACACGCCTAGTCATGACTCTTTAGCCTGTTGAAATATTTTCAGCTAGTGGTCACTTCGTGTCATAGTTTATTTGTTTTTTACTGTAGGAAGATTGATGCTATCATAGGTCTCCCTGACGCGGCTTGTATCTCATCTACTATATAGCTACAGTCACCTTCTCCGTTGCATGCCACGATACAACTATGCTACTACAGCATGCCACAGCATAGCATACTGACTTCCAAAGTAGCTGTCCTTTCAGAAAATGTCCACTGGAGGTCACCAGTGTTCTACAGAAGAAAACCCCTAGACGCGTGTGATCTTAATTTAGATGGAGCTCACAAACACGGGACCTATTTCCACAGCTATGGAGATAAAACAGAAATGTACAATTAACAACGTAGAAGAACGTGTCGTTTAGATTATATGGATTTTAATGACATTTTGTCGTGGTTGTTATTGCCTTCCATGGTTCAAAGAACCAAAAGTCTAGCCTTTAAACCTCCCATCTACAGTGAGAAGAGAAGGTTTTTCTCTAGTGGCACCAAAATATTTAGCATTACAAAAAGGTCAAACTCACAGGCGTGTGGTTCCAAGTATATTGTCTGAGGGCTGAATGTATTTCCGGACCAGTAGGCACTACTAGGCAGGGCCCATTACCCACATCAAGTTTGTTCAGACTGCTGAAACAAGCAGAGTGGATGGTAGATAGCCTTCCCCACTGAGGGCCAGTCTTGCCATGATCAGCAAATACAGACACCACCTCTAATCCCACTGACATGGAGCCTGTCCATTGTCAGTTTGCCTCTGGCAGGCACTGTGGCAGACACCGGGCCTCAGGAAAAAAAGTTTAAAGAGCAGGTTAGCCTACACTGCAAGTTCGAACTGGGCACAGAGACAGCGCATTCTGCATAATTGTTTTTTATGCCATCATGGATTTTAATAAAATGTAATAGTTAGTGATAGTCACATCAACAATGTCAAATAGTCGTAGAAATCCTATATCCTATAAATATAAATAAATAAGTAGACGGTTCATTTTTGGCGTTTCCTCAAGACCAACCACAACGCCGTGCGCCACAATGCGATGAGAAAAACAACATCCCATTCAGTGAACGCAGTTCTGGCATTTAACGTTACGCTGGTTAGGTTGTGGGAGCACACGAGAGGCAACACGTTCCTACACGAAGCAAACTTGGTGTAGATTATTTTTAAGATCGCAGACTTTACTCGAATGAATAGTTCTTATCGGGCAACGACTGACAAAAACTTTGCACTTTAACTCGAGGAGTAACCTAATATGACAAAAATACTGTCAGCCTACAACGTTGTTAGATCTCTGAGGCATGGCTGTCTCTTTAGCACAAGACTCGGCAACGCGTCCGCCCGCTGGAAAACCTCAACTAAACTTTTTAGTGTAAAGGTAAGGCCAGTGCGAATTAAAACCGACACACGTCCGACACACCATTCTTCGGTATAGCTACTTTAGTTACTTGTCTTAGCTGTATCTCTATCCTTCTGTGACCCCCGTATGCTACCGTGGCGTGGTAACGATAAGTTCCCATCAGTTAATTTTTTTCACATAATTTTCTGTATTAGATGTGAAAGTGTGTGAGGACACTGCCAATTGTGCTAAAAAGTTGGACATTGCAATCGCCTAACGTGTAACCTGAGTACATTACAATGTATTTTGATTTTCCATGAATGGGCTCGTAAGCAAGTCTCTGAGAGTATTGCGTCATTACGAGTGTCACCTGGAAAGCTCAAGGAAACCTTTACTTATGTGATCTTTTACGCTATTCATGTGTGCACATAGAACAGGCATGGGACGATATGAACATTTCGTGTCACGATTATCCTGGCCAAAATAATTGCCATTCATAATATTATCCAGATAATCAAAACGTAGGGGAGACCGGGGATAGTTGTAAAAAGGGTCAGTTGTAACACCTTATTCACTCTGTAGGTGCTCTGTTTTTCCTTATTCCACATGTGAGAAAGCAGCACTCTGCAAATTTTAGAAAGAAAAAAGTAATTTTTAGGTATTAGTTTTTAGTATAGATATTTTGTATAGTATTTAGTTATATTGGCACATTTTGTTCAATTTTATTATTATGCTCAAATTTATGACCTGTAGGTTACTTTGTGGGCCCATGAGGCCTGCACTCCAGGAGTGCGTGTGACTGACGGTGCAAGACAAATAAGCACAGACACTAATTTTGAGTTGATGCACATTTGCACATTTTGTTAAATTTCATTATGTTCAAATGTGTGTCACTACTATGACAGTAACATACTTGGCTTACACACCAATTATGTTAAAAAGTTGACTTAAGACATTTTTAGTATCAAGTTTTTGTCATAATAATAATTTCACTCCTTGTGTTTGAGAGCAAACCTTACTTTGTCTGTTTGTGTTGCAGAGATAACAGCTACACTGTTTAATAGCAGACACATGTAACTAGTTTGTATCACATTATGAATGTCTTAAATGAGCTCCAAGATACACAGAGAAATGTCAAAAATGTTACAACCATCCCCGGTCTCCCCTACTGGAATCACTTTACCTTACATTTTGTTAAGAAGCAGATAGTTTATTGCATCGTAAGACATGTATCTTTTTTTTGTGAACATACTTTTCATTGAAAACAAACAAGGACAGATTGAGAATCTTACACCCAGCAGGTAATCGCAATGAGAGAAAAATATCCATTAATAAAAATAATCTACCCATCAACCTGATATCCAAGTCACTCGTGAGTATATTCACGATTATCCCGATAATGGAAATTCAGCACTATAAAATTACCTTGAGGGTTTTTATCGCGGTAAAAGATAAAATCTTATATCCTCCCATCACTAGTACCAAATCTACACCATGATTGACTGTCTCAGCATTCACAGCACAGTTCTTAGTGGCCTGTATTTTCGAGCACAAAATCCCAGGGGTTTACTGGCTTCTCTCATTCCTAAACTAGTTTAATAAAAAAAAAAAAAGATGCTTAGTAACTATCCAGTCTCTACCGTTAAATAGGAGCACAGGGGAATTTCATCTATTTGTCTGTCTGCCATCTGTCTGTCTGTGCACTCCCAGGCGAAGACAGCCAGCTTAGTCCTAGAGGATGGCACCCGGATGCAAGGCTTCTCTTTTGGGCATGATGGCTCTGCAGCTGGGGAGTTGGTCTTCAACACTGGCCTAGTAGGGTGAGAATCCCACATTGAACCCAGGCTGGATAAGAACAGAGGCTTAACTGAGTGCAATGTGTAATTACCAATGCCTGTTTGTCAGTCAAAGTAGTGTAATAATAAGAACTATGTGAATTTAGTTACTGATTTTGCATTAGTAAAACAAACTGCTAGTGTGAACCGTCATGTCCAACTTCTCTAGGTACCCCGAGGCCCTGACAGACCCCAGTTATAGAGGCCAGATCCTCACCCTGACCTACCCCATTGTGGGAAACTATGGTGTTCCCAACACACAGGAATTGGATGAGCTAGGTCTAAGGAAACATGTCGAGTCCGAACGCATTCAGGTAACGAGTAAAATTACCAGTTGTTGAACACTTGATTTTTCCCTGTTGATGTTTTATAACCAATGAAAGAGATATTAGTTATTTTTAATACATTTTAAGGCTGTGTGTGTGCATATATATATATATATATATATATATATATATATATAGCCATATCAAAAAAGTATATATTAAAAAAATTAAAAATTATTGAATATAAATGTCATTGTATATAGATATTATATTTTTAATGATGGTCAGTGGTCTCTTAATTTCTTCCATGGCTATATACAGACACACACACACACACACAATTGCTGCTGTTAAATCACCTTCTGTGTAGCTCTAGTGTCAATTTCATCCATATTAGAAACGCTGTTAAGGCAGGGTATTCCCATATATTGTGTGTGTTTATACAGTATATCCATAATTCTTAAGCACATTTAGTGGTTTGCCTCCAATTGCCAAGGGGGAGGGGAACTACTTTAGGCACTGCTATTAGGCTAAGTCATACCATTACTGTGTTTTGAATACTAATTCAAAGCACGCAATTTGACAAATCACACGCATGCACATGCAGAATTAGTCCCCATTTTATGTGCGTGTGGTGCTGGGGACATGATATACCTCTGCCTCAAACTGCCCCATATATTTAAATATTGCTGTACACCAAATTAAACTATTATATAGCCTGAAGGAGCTTCTTTCGCTTAGTTTTGTATTCATGAAATACAGCAGGTAGAATTTTTCCTGTCCATGGATGTGTAAGTGGCAGAGCCAGCAAACACATGGCTTTGTCTGACATTGTGTTGCCCTGTGTCTAGGTGTCTGGCCTGCTGGTGCAAAACTACAGTCATGAATATAGCCACTGGAACTCTGTCAAGTCCCTGGGCCAGTGGCTACAAGAAGAGAAGGTAGGGACTCCCCGAAAGAATATCTGGCCTCATAGAGATAAGAGTGAAGCCAGTACTAACTGTAAATCTTTGTTTTTGATGTTGAAAAGGTTCCTGCACTGTTTGGAGTGGACACCAGGATGCTGACCAAAATCATCAGGGATAAGGTAAACCCAGCACTGTGTTTGTACCGTTGTTTTTCAAACCGTATTGGAGTTGTCCACATTGTGTGTGTGTGTTCTTTTTACCTATACAAATGCATTTGATCAATTGGGTGTTTAATCCCTTTGTTCCTTTGTTTTTGTGTTTTGAATTTAAACATCCGCTTATTTCCCTCCGATCAGGGAACAGTTTTAGGGAAAATTGAATTTGATGGGCACCCTGTGGAGATTTCTGACCCTAATCAGAAAAACCTTGTAGCAGAGGTTTCAACCAAGGTAACAACTGCCAGCGCGTCATGTTTTTTCTACAGAAGCCACTAATGTGCAATTATGTGTCAATCAAAACCAATTATTGCATAAGCTGATTTCCTTGATTTGGAACCTCCCTCATTGGTTAAAGGTATGCTATTTACTGAGATCAGCTGTAGGGGTAATTGGTTGGATTGACAAGGGGTGGGTGTTCAGTATGCATTTTATGTTTTATTATGTTCAAGGAACTTGAAATAACACTAACATTGAACAAATAGTTAAAGCGAACGTTGAACAGTTCAGTTCAGTAGAAAACATTCTGACTACTGAATGCACCCGCTACAGGTTTACTGTCTACTGACACTCTACTGTCAAATGCTAATGTCTCTTTCCTCCCCTCCCCCACCAGGAAACCAAAGTGTTTGGTAAAGGCAATCCCATCAAAGTGGTGGCTGTGGACTGTGGCATCAAGCACAACATCATCCGCCTGCTTGTTAAGGTGAATGACGGAACGGAAGCTAGATGGATACAGTCTGAATGGAAAATCTTTATGCCTTTAGTCTCGTCTAAAAGAAAACAGACACCCTCAGATGGGATGAAAAAGCACTGTTTTTATCTGTGTGTAGCGGGGTGCGGAGGTCCACCTCGTGCCTTGGAACCAGGACTTGCTGAGTCTAGACTACGATGGTCTGTTTATCTCAAACGGGCCAGGAGACCCCTCCATGGCCCAGTCTCTGGTCCAAAATATCCGCAAGGTAAGTTTGTGTTATTTTTTTTTTTATGACATCATGTATCATATGATGTTTTGTACTAGCCAGTGTAATAACTATTTATGTCACTTTTGTGTTTCTATGAAGGTGCTAGAGAGCGACCGTCTCCAGCCTGTGTTTGGGATCTGTATGGGCAACCAGATCACTGCTCTGGCTGCAGGAGCTCAGTCCTATAAACTGCCCATGGGCAACAGGTACGCTCTTAATGTTTGGCATGTGAGACACTCATAATAGCCCCTTAGAATCCTCTTCTTCCAGATCTGTGTATGCTTATGTATTCTTTCGATGATGTGGTGCGGACTTTAGATAAGACTTTAGTGATCCCAGTGGGGAAATTGGTGTTATAATAGCATGACAAAAGGGTAGAGGGATACAATTCCAGGAGTTAGGCACATAAGCAACCACACGTATTGGACTGTATAGACTTAAAGTACAATACAATAGATTAGCTAAACAATTTCTTGCCTCTTTGTTAACCGTTGTTCCCCATGAAAACACAGACTTAATAATAGGTATGTAATGCATCTCTGTGGTTTCCTAGAGGACAGAACCAGCCAGTCCTGAACGTGATGACAAGGGAGGCCTTCATCACAGCGCAGAACCATGGCTACGGCATCGACAGCGACTCCCTACCGCCCGGATGGAGCCCGCTGTTCGTCAACGCCAACGATGGCACCAATGAGGTGTGATTAATTTTTATTCCGTCACAACCTGAATTTTTATCTTTAAACCCCTCAACACTGTAGCTTCCCTAAGTCCACACACTGATTGATGCAACAAAAAAGAAGAAGAAAATAACCGTATTCACAATGGAAATTAAACATTATGATAATTTGATTGTACATACCAATTTAACTTCAGAACATAGACTACCAGTAGATATCAGCTTTTTAGACAAGTTAGGCGTGTTAGGTGTATCATACGTTCTGGTTAATTATGTACTGTGAACAAGGGATTATTTCATTTAGGTAATTTAGCAGACTCTTTTATCCAAAGTGACTTACAATTACATGCTGCTATTACATGGAGCAGATAGGGGTTATTTCCTGCTGAACGATCAGCCTGTGGACTTGAATTGAAGGTAAGGAAGCTTTATACAGTAGTCGAGGGTTGAACAGAACAGAACATTGCTTTAAGATGACTTGAGGCCTGAATAATTTTGTTCCTAGATATGCAAGAACCCATTTGTGAGGGGAAGTAAGAGTTTCTGTTAGTCATTGGTATGATGGACTGATTGATTATGAAATTCCCAGACTCGTTGTATAAAATGTAACATGTTGCTCTAACTAATATACAGCGTTTTGCAAAGAAACCACTATACATGCATAATTTACAAAGAACGGTTTTCTGGTCCGTGTTAGACTTTTCATACCCAAACCACGTCCACGCAACAGAAGCAGTCCTTCTTAATGTTACGAGCTCCTTGTTTTATCTAGGCTGGTCGGAGTCCTTCTCCTGTTCAGAATTCCCTCGTTCTCTGTCACGTTCACTGTCCTCCATGTTTGTTTGTGTTGCCTTCATGCAGATTCCTTGCCTGCATCCATGCCGCGTGGAAGAATGCAAAGCGTCATCCAATGACAAAACGATAGAGCATAATAGGACGAAACGATACGACGTTTTTCTATCGTCACATGATATACAGTATATATATCGTCATATCGCACAGCCCTATTTCCAAGTCTGATAAACCTTCATTGAAAATCCTGTTTTATATTCTTTATATAAACTCTGTTTTGCAGGGCATCATGCATAACACTAAGCCTGTCTTCACTGCTCAGTTCCACCCTGAGGCTAAGGGTGGTCCCACTGATACAGAGGTACTGCTTCCCCTTTAAATTATAGAAATGACCACTAAAGTATGTTTCACTGTTTCCTAAAGCAACTTGGCAGCAATGGTTGTAGTGTTATTGCTTGAATGTGTTTAACTAAGCTGTACAGATATAAGCAGCGTCCTTCAATGTTCTAGCCAACTCATTTTATTCAGTGAACGGAACAACAAAGTTGTCCACGTGTGTGGTTTGGGCCATCTGAATGAAATTATTATATTTATAGAATCGATTAAGGTGAATTGTATAAATTATGTCTTTGTGCATGCCCTGACATTTTACTGTACAAACCTCTGTGGTTAGGGGAAAACACAGTATGACCAATGGTTTAAAAAAAACAAAAAAAGAATTTGTAACTGTACAATTATCCGGATGATTCTGAGAAGGCACGAGCCAAGTTGATATGACTACAGTATATGGTGCATAATAAACTGTTATAATGCTTCATACTGAGTTTACGTAATTTCTTTCTGTTTTTGTTGCGTCAGTTCCTCTTTGATGCCTTCATATCCCTGATTAAGAAGGGCAAGGGTGCCAACATAGTGTCAGTCATGCCAAAGAAACCTGTCATCCCTCCCAGAACTCAGGTCAGTCTCGGTTAGCCCACTGAACACACGGACATTAAAAACCAACACTGCCAGTGCATGGATTTTATCTTTTGAAGCTGTTAAACAGTGTTGTGATTGCAGGTGTCCAAGGTGCTGGTGCTGGGGTCTGGGGGACTTTCCATTGGACAAGCTGGGGAGTTTGACTACTCAGGATCTCAGGCTGTCAAAGCCATGAAGGTAAAATATTTCAAGACTAAAGCCTTTATATTGGCCCATTTAGACAGACCCAGATTATCATACAAGTAAGTAAGTGTATAATGTCACCTAATATGCAATATCAAAACATTTTGTGTTTTGATGGGAATTACAAAGACAACATTCATATTTGTTCTCAGGAGATTAGACAGATAAAGCAGTTTTATTACAAGTTTTATTGCATACTGTATTTCCAAGTGAGAAATACATTCTCCTTGGAAGTAAAGGAATGGTATAGTCTCTATATTCCTTCGGTATGAATGAGAGATCTGTTTACAGTAGATACGAATAGTGTTATTTTATTATCCTAGAACCTGAAATGGTAAACAATTAAGCCCAGCCTACTCTGTTCGGGAATACTTTACACTATTGCTAAACAGTTTTAGTAAAGTAAATGCACATATAAATTTTTTGTTTTAGTTCTACGTGTATTAAAATGGAATCCCAACCCTGACCAGAAGTAAACCGAGGTGATTCTATTTAGATAAGTTAGAACCTGGGTTCAAAGTGGAATTTAACTTTTGTTAAGCTTTGATTCTGTTGCTTCCCTCCATATTAAGTCCTCACGTTGACATTCGCCATAATTTAACCCCTCGTTCGTGGTAGGTGTGCAACTGGCAACCCACTCATCAAAATAATCCGCCATCGTTTCCTAAAAACAAAGATAAAATGTACTCCAGTTGGCTGTTGTCCAGTGTAATTTAAGGTATACTTGGTATACTGTAAATATTATATTAGAAAACACTAACTAAGGTTCCATGCCATGAACTGATGTGCTTTTGTTGATGAACATCAGTGGACAGTACTGTATATTGATGAAATAACAAGATGAGGAAACCACAGAGAGTCAAAAGGTTTTAAAAGTCCTTGCTTTAACGCAACGTCTGTCGCAGGAGGAGAACCTGAAGACCGTGCTGATGAACCCCAACATAGCCTCAGTGCAGACCAACGAGCTGGGCACCAAGCAGGCCGACTCGGTCTACTTCCTGCCTGTCACGCCCCAGTTTGTCACCGAGGTCATCAAGGCAGAGCGTCCCGACGGGATCCTGCTCTCCATGGGAGGACAGACGGCACTCAACTGTGGTGAGGAAGCTACGTGTGGAAGCTACATCACTGATGTGTACGTCAAAGGCTCTGACACAAGCGGTCACATTGTCTCCGTTGATGATGTGACTAATTGGCAAGTCATATAAGTCGGTTAGAATTCCTGTAATGCATTACGTGGTTGGTATTGGTGTTAACGGGTCCTATGATGATGGGCCTGATAATGGAGCACTATTATATTTCTTCCTGGCTCGTGCTACTTTGTTTTAAATAATGCAAATGCACAGCCCAAAAGCTCCTTTTCATTCCATGGTATTTAAATTATGGGAGTATAAAATATATTTATTTAAAAAGCATGCTAAAATGAATTGAATGGCAAAAATAATACTTTTTCTTTTCTTTTCTTTTCTTTTTTTAAGTAATATTTTCCCACGTGGCTTGAAAAATAAACGGTTCTATTGAAGCTCATAGTACCTCTAGGAATCCCCTGGTTGAAGAAACCCTTGGTGGGTGTGTGTGTGTGTGTGTGTGTAGGAGTTGAGCTCTTCCAGAGCGGTGTGCTACAGCAGTACGGGGTCAGGGTCCTGGGGACGCCGGTGGAGTCCATCATGGCCACTGAGGACAGGCAGCTCTTCGCCGACAAACTGATGGAGATCAATGAGAAGATCGCTCCTAGTATCGCAGTGAAGTCTGTAAGGACCATACTGAGATCCTCCAGCCTGTCCAAAAAGAGACTTTATTGACCCCTGGGGGTTGAATTGTCATCTGCAGAAACATAAAACTTAGAGCATTACAATTACAGACATAAATTAATATAAATTGCACCCATATTGTGCTTTGCCATATAATAATAACATCCAGATAAACGCTATATTGGTGCCACGAGGAGTTTTGCAGATGCAATAAATAATGAGCCCTATTACTTCGAGAGCTGGTGTCTATGCATGGACACGGATTATAAAAAAGTGTTTTCATGTCATGTTTCATGATAATGAGATAAGCTGTCACCATGTGTCCACTAGGTGTCAGATGCGCTGAAGGCGGCAGAGAAGATAGGCTATCCTGTGATGCTGCGCTCGGCCTACGCCCTGGGAGGCCTGGGCTCTGGCCTGTGCTTCGATAAGGACAAGCTGGAGGAAACCGCCCGTAAGGTACAAGGCCCTACCGGGAGCAAAAAAGGCATTGAGGCGACAGTTTTAGCGGTTTAAATGACAAAATGGAAGTTCAGTTACCCTCCAAATATACCCCAGGGATGTTTCTTATCGTCTAATGATGACTATTCTGTGTGGATCTGGTAGGCCCTGGCCATGAGCAGTCAGGTGCTGGTGGAGAAGTCCCTGCTGGGCTGGAAGGAGGTGGAGTACGAGGTGGTGCGGGACGTGGCTAATAACTGTGTCACTGTCTGCAACATGGAGAACTTTGACCCGCTGGGCATACACACTGGTACTTCACCCACTCACACTGGATATCAGGGGCGTAACGGTTCTCAGAGTTAGCTTGTAGCTTCATTTTAGAAGGCTCAGGCTTGTCAAAGAATACGCCCAACATGGCAAATTCGAAATCTGATAGGTTAAAGAATATAACGATCAACAACATCGTCCCCGTTTGCCTAATTCTGAAGGCCTCAGGGTAGATTTTTCACCCGGAGACAGCGCAGGTGGAAAATGTGATAAAATGGGATAAAAGCTCTATAGGCTGCACTAGTGGAAGCAGTGCAACTGAGGGAGGGAGTAGCAATGAAATGACGTTAATTATTAGACTGAGGGGAATGAGCTTTGTAAAATACATATAGCATTAATCAAAATATATATATTCAATTATAATATATAATAATTCACACTCGCCACCAACTAGACAGTGTGTGAATTACACTTATTACTCTTATTTCTCCCTTTTAGTACAGTAAGTAGTAAGTAGGGTACTTCATTGTAGTGAATACATGTGTAATAGAATTAGTGTTTATCCTCCAAGCGCCATGAAATCCCTTGACAGGAACTACTTTTAGCGAGAGTTGCACGCTGAGGTTTGCGATTGGGCAATAACGCACCAGTCCCATGTCTGTCTATGCGTTACAGGCCCATAAATACCCACTGCCCCCTTTTTAGGTTTCTCTACTCCTCTTTTCAAGTGTCTGCTCTTGTCTACTCCTTTCCTCTCTTTTCCTATGTTCCCAAGCAACACTTCCCTCCCTCAAGTAAAAGTAACTCTCACAGGGGCTGCGTATGGTTAAAGCAAGCAGCAGGGCTCTGACCTCCTGTCTCCTCCACTCCAGGGGACTCCATCGTGGTAGCGCCAAGCCAGACGCTGTCCAACGAGGAGTACCACATGCTCCGCGAGACGGCCATTAAGGTGGTGCGTCACCTGGGCATCGTGGGCGAGTGCAACATCCAGTACGCCCTGCACCCCTCCTCCCTGGAGTACTGCATCATCGAGGTCAACGCCCGCCTCTCCCGGAGCTCCGCCCTGGCCTCCAAAGCCACCGGGTAGGAACTACATGCAGTCTATATGATTAGCCTTGTGCATGTGAAGTCAGTGGGTGCAATGTCTTCACATGTATCAATTCCCCCTCGTGCCTTTTTAGAAGCCGGTAAGTATTCATAGGTTTTTATTTAACAATTTAAATTTAACAATTTAACAATTTAAAAATAACGGCCTCCAAAAGCTTTCCAAAAAAGGCAACCACGGCCGTGAAGTTACTTGGAATCCTTGTCCGGTGAGGTGTTCTGAAGACGAGTTATTGCATTCCAAAAGACCTAGATTTACCTTTGCAACAGTTTTCATTTAAATTCTGGTTTCGAAATCATTTGCGTCTGCGCACATTTACATAATTAAGAGTGTGAGTAGATGATAACTAATTGTTACATTAAATGTTAACTAAATTCAATACAATCGGAAGATATTGTGCTTTCCGATTGACTATTGACAGGCTAGCATAGTCATGAAATAGTATTGTTAAAGATTGATTTATCCCTGACACATACCTATACACAGTCTGTTGAAGAATTGTGTATGATTAAAGTATAAAGAGACCCCTTGTATATTAAATGATGGAACAGAACACATCTAGTTCATCTAAAAAAACATTTTAAGCACTTCGCAATTAGCAATTATTTACTGTTTGAAGATTTTAAACTTGAAGTGTGAATGATAAGTTTGTTTATTGTAATTTGTAAACTGTTTTAAGGATTAAATGATAAATCTTCGAGTAATGTTGTGCAAATGTATAGGTAAAGTAACCTTGTTACATGATGCTGTCCTTATTCTAGGAGAATGTTA
>JAOEHI010052099.1:0-17309 GCA_025447815.1 Percopsis transmontana | reverse complement strand
CCCATTCTGACATTCAGTTTGGAGTTCAGGAGATTGTCTTGACCAGGACCACACCCCTAAATGCATTGAAGCAACTGTCATGTGAATGGTTAAGATATATATATATATATTAATAAATTAAACCTTTCTGGCAGTAGTGAAGTGAGCGGGATCATTATTTGTCACTCAGGGCTTACTACGTCACGCAGCCCACCATGAAATGGGCTTAAAGTAAGCATCGATGAACTAGAACATCTTCCCCACACGACAAAGTATTGCACACAGAAGATGAACAAAGGAGTAAGACAGCAAAGGAAATTATTTGTCTTTAGGGTTGTTAAGAAGCGAGTGAAGCCGAACGTGGAAGAGGGATGCACACAGGTGGCAGTGATGAACAGGAAATACTAGTTCCAGTATCAAGTGGTGGAACATTAGTTGTGAAGACCTAAACACATAGGTATGTGTTACGCACACACACAGGCACTCTTGTCTTGAATATCAAATGTCAGCCCTGCGAGTATACATAATATTAATAAGCTTGGGGTTGATTGCTGCAGGTTATGCAGCAATGTTCAGCCTTCATAATTACGATTGGTAAAGGAGTTAAATGACTAAGATCAAGCTTTGTTGTGTTACTGCAGCAGCTAGCTCCTTGTTACAGCAGGGTCTGCCACAGCGAGTGGCAGGCCCTCTGGAGGCTTGTCACCATGGAGAGGCTGGATTAGAGGTGCATTGGGGGAAAACATGCAGTTGACTGGATTAGAAATGAGACTCAGATCACATCATGTGACTTTGGACAGAAAGACAAAGTTCACATGTACTGTGTGTGTGTGTGTGGATACTTATGAGACATTCTATGTCAGCTGTGGACTGGGATTCAAGCCCTGTGCACTCCTCAGATCAGTATTTGTAAGCGGCCTGAAAATCTGTTACTCCTAGATTCTCCCTCAATCAGACACTCTGTCGCTCTTTCTCGGTATAAACAGACACACTGTTTCGCTCTTTGCCATTTCTGTTGACATAAAGAGACCTTTTGGTTCTATTATTTTTCCATTCCTGAGAGTTGGCATCCATCATTTTCTCCAGAGGAGACAGCTTGAGACGTTATCCAGCGCACCGTGCGTGCTTGGCACTTGCTATTTTTCATTTCGGAACAAAAATATTGAGCTGGCTTGTCTGCCTAGCCGTCTGGTTAAGGAATGCCTAGTTTACCCTCTGTTCCCTGGAGTGTAGTCCCTCTGCAACGGGCAGCGCACTGCCTCCCATCTTTAAGTGCCGCTTGAGCTGCATGGCATACTTAATAATAATAATAATAGCCCTTATAATAATAGCCCTTATGAAGCCTAAATAAAGGTTATGTTGTTGGATACATCAGACCAAACACCATAGCTGTGTCGTGGCCCCAAGCCCCATATTGAGAAACCCCCGATCCAAGTCATCAATTTTAGGTTTAGCATTGTTGCTGATGAAGCTGGAGCCCGCAGACAATACAAAAGGGCCAAGTGTGCCAGCGTGACTCAACGTACAGTCGATAAAGAGGAGGCCCAGCGACCACACCCCATACCAGAGCAAGACCCAGCAGAGACCCGGCAGGCCCTGCGTCCTTGCCACTGTACAAAGAGCCCGTACGAGTTACATCACTGACATGAGTCAACAGCTTGCTTCTGCTCAGCCAGGCTACTTCCTGCTTGTTGTCTCTCTCTTTGGAACGGTGCCAGATTGCACCATGCTGGTTACCACTGCTTGTCAATGCCACAAAGGTCATTTTGACTTGTGCAGAAACAGGGCTGCACATACAGTGGTTAGGATGTGTGTGCACGGGTGTGTTTCTCACATTGTGTTGATCAAGGCTTCTCTTTGCCTTGGCTTGCCCCTGCTCACGGCGGTGTGGGCACAGCGCCACAAACCAGCATGAGGGCTGGTAAGTAAGCAGCCTTTCTGCTGCACTCCCCCTCGACACCATCAGCACTTCTTGCGCATCAGTGTTCTATCCAAACAGCCGTGTGCCGGCTAGGTGACGACGTACTGGGGCTTCTGCCAGTTTCCCCACTTAATCATGTTTGTCGCGTCTGGATATACTGAAATAGAAGAAGTATCAGAAGGATGTAGGAAATTATGAAGTACATTTTCTTAGCCTTTGTGTTCAATCTTTCCATAACTGTATCTCATTGGGGAAATTAAACTATAGACTTGAACACCTACTGTGACCACCCATCGGGGGTGGGTGTTTTGTGCCTTTTCTATATTTTTTCAGTCTAGTAACAAAATACACTGTGTGTGTGTCCAAATGCTGACTAAGAACATGCCGCAGCTTAATTGGGCGAGTTAAGTTGTATACTGTGCCAGTTTACAGTGTACTGCCAGTTTACAGTGAGAGTACATTTTATAGCTGCTCTGGAATGTATCCTTCAGTAGCAGTCTTAAAGGCGCACACCCCCACACCTGTAGTGTGGTTGATGTATTCGCGTATATTGTTGTGATGGAGGAGGTCACGGCTTGAAAACTCACTCAATCTGACTCTAACCCAGCACATGGACACAGAATATTCACACTATATGCCCAGCATACGCTGCATATAATGCCAGGCTTGGCCTTGGTGAATGGTTAACCTTAAATTGCTTTGTACTTCAGTTAAAGCAGACTCAGCCTTCACATCTGAGGAGCAGGAACTACCAGTTTTTAGGTGGCAAAAAGGAACGGAGTGGGGGGGCAAAGGAGGAGAGGAATGAAGTACAGAGGGAGCACAAAGGAGCCTTTGAGGAGTGTACTAACTTGGCATGTACGCCGACTGGCTACAGGAAAAACATCACATGGCCATTCTATTCCAGGGCTGCCACCCCAGCTCCTGTTACACCATGCGACAGGTTATGCTAGTAATAGTAGGTGTGACCTTGATGCATCTCTTTTCATGTACGTATTATTTGGAATTGGTTTTCCAACTACTGTACATTACCAGTGATTGTAGGCAGGCCGTGTATCTGGTAACCTGCCCTACTACCTACTGCTTGGACAATATGAATAACAAGAATGCAGTATCCAGTTATATCGCATCAACAATGAGTGAGGCATTTGCTTTTAATAAACAATGCATGCTTGTAAAAAATATATATAATTCTCATATATTTTCATATTATAATCAGTGACTCCATCCATTTGAATTGGATTGCATTGTTTATATTCAATGCAATCCAATGGAATAACACAATCAAATAAATTACAGGGTGAATTATTGTGAAGTAGCTGTCTTGTTAACACAGCATTTGGCTTGGCATTTTATAGGAAGTTGGATATAAGTTGTTGGGCCAGATTACTTTTATTAATGTGAGCATAGACACCAATCAGGGCTGGAACGCCACAGCACAGGATATCTCCTCCCGCCGCCTGTTTCTGTACTCAATCCAACCTTTCTTGTATAAAATTCTGTTTTATAGCCGTCACAAGTGACTATATTGTGAGATAAGGCCAGCTTAGACTCTTCTTTCCTTATGGTAACATGTTATCAATTGAAGCAGGCGGGCTAGTTGAGAACACATGACTGTTTTCAACAACAGCCTGGCAGTAACCGGTGCATTGTCCCGTGCACTGCAGGTCAGCTGTACAAACGGATGCTAAAACAAATTAACATGGGGACGCACCACTCCACTCAACTCTGGTATTTCCAACTAAGCCACTTCTTCTGTGTAATAACACTGGTGGCAACGCAGTCTTCAGAAGCCTCCATGCTTAGACTGCGAAAACAGCTTGCAATATCGCTTGTCTCTACAGACAACTTTTGTCAAACCCTCAACCCTGTATGCCACCTTATCTCAATATTAAGTCCTCAAATAATCCGTCCGTTTACAGAACAGAACCGGATCTGAATTTTCATCCTGCAATTGACCTTCCATTGTTCCTCAAAGACAGACATTTACTGTACCGTGTCTACAAAGCCGGTCGTCATCTCTGTTGGTAGAATGTATTCTTCTTCCAGTTACTCCAGTTTGCAGTAATTGTTTGTGGTGTTTTAATTGAAGACATATTTACCTTTTGGATTATGAATCGAATTCTACAACAAAAAACTGGAGAGTACATACTACCAGAGAGGGAGACCAGCTTTCTGTCCAAGGATGCTTTTGAAAACCAATGGAAGTCAGTCTGTGTTGCTGGTCCAGCACCTAGTGCGACTGACTTATATAGAGGGAAAGAAAAGGTAAAGAGTTGAAGGTTTAACAAAATTTCCCTTGTGTTTTAACATTTTAAATATACTGTAACTTTGTTGTAAAAATGCATTGAAAGCATTTTATTGTATTTTTATCATCAAATGTTTGTTCTTGTGCTAATTTGTCAGTCTACATCTGCAGACAGTGTTGTATTGAGTGTATTGCGGCAGTGTTTTATAGTCCTATTTCAGACGTTTGTGCTAAGCTTTTATGTCATCCTCCTCATCTCTCCAGGTCCCTGAGATCATCAGTACTCTGAGGCAGGTTGGGAAGAGCTCAGCGCGCAGCGATGCCACTGCCCCCGCGACTGACAAACCTTCTACCACCTCCTCTGGGGGCGGAGCTCCCTCCGAATCGTACCCCGCCTCCTCCTCGTCGGCGAGCCCTGCCGACATGTCCCCCACCACGTTCGCCAAGAAATTCGAGGTTCTGTTCTGCGGCCGTGTCAGCGTCGCGCACAAGAAAGCCCCGCCCGCCTTGATTGACGAATGTATCGAGAAGTTCGGGCAATTACATGGCGGGGGGGCGGTGGTGGCGGGCGGGCTGAGGAGGGCGCTCTCCCTCCAGTTGAACGGGTCGGGCTGCACTGCCGTCGGTAACGGGTCTGCGAGGAGCCCCTCGGCGGGGAAACGAACCTTGATGTTCAAACGAGACCCCAGCTTCCCCTGTCTGCAGGCCCTGGACGAGAACGGACTATCGCCAGAGATCACGCACACCACCGCTGCCCACACACACTCCCATTCTGATGGAGTGCAGCCCACCAGCCTGCAGGAGAACAGGACAATGCTGTTCATGGTAATATACACACACACACACTAAGACAGTGGAAGTGAAAAAAAAACAACAAGTGTACTAACTGTTTGTTTACAGCAATGCAACCTCCAGGCAGCCTGTTGGCTTAAATCAAGGCCAGGGAAGGATCAATACAGCCAATCCATGCGTGGGGTTAGAGAGCACAGGGCCATGATGAGCGCCAGCTGGCCACACCAGGCTCAGACGGACTGTTTACGCTGGCGGAGGAAGAGGGTCTTTTGATTTCAGGCTTTCTTTTTAGGACTGGCACCTAACAGAGATTAACTGGGAACAGTGGGGATGGGAGGAGTGCTGGGGAGAGAGGCAGAGAAGAAAAGGAATAGGGGTGAGGGAGGAGGTAAAGTCACCCTCTACTGTTTTGTCATGTCTCAGCGCCGGAGACAGCCGTGGCCGGAGGCGTTATGTTTTTGGGTTTCCCGTCTGTCCCCTTCTAGTGAACACAATATCTCGAATTTGCAAACTTGGTAAAATTTGGTACAGATGTTCACTTGGACTGTGTTCGAATCGAAACGTCCACTCTACCGCTATATAGTCTGCCATATACTGTAAGTGGATCATCCATTTTGTAGTGTTGTTCGAATTCTCAACTGTACATTACGTTTAAAATATAGGCACATCAAATGGAGTGTACAGAAGCTGTACCTTACATTGATCGACGTAGACCATCATGCATTGCGGCCTGTCTCAAAAGTGTTGACGGAGTTGTTTCTACGATGGATATGGCCGGTTATTTTTTATTGTATACGGCTTTGCATGGGTAACGTTAATATAATTAACTTATTTAGGATTAGTATATAGCCTAATGGCAAAGTTACAGCCCCCCAGCCCCCGTCATGCTTGCCTACTGTAGGTGGGCAGTACATTCAAAGTATATTGTATATAAAATGGTGTGTCTTATTTCAACGTTGTGAAGAGATATGTCAAGTGTAGGCCTACCTATCTAAAAATAGCCCAAGTTGGTGTTTATGGCCTCACACGTGTGGTGCAGATGTTCTGGCGTTCGTTTATGCGACGGAGGCAATAATTACGAATATCCGGCGCATTATTATGTGGCAGCGTACATTCATGTAGTGTCCGAAATGTATCAACAGCTGTCTGCCCTTATCCCCTAGTGAGTGTTCTATGTAGCAAACACTATATAGAGGGTGAGTAAGTGAGTGAGTGGACAAGTGGAGAATCCGTAGACAGTCTTGTACTCAAAGATGAACTGATTTGATTTTGGTGGTCAAAGCTCAAGGTTGCTGTGACCTCATGTATGTCCCATTCTCGTGAGCACGATATCTCAAGAACGCCTTGAGGGAATTTCTTCAAATTAAAAGTGTACTCTAGACTGAAACTGACCTGGTTTGAGGAGGCATACAACCGCGGGCGGTAGTTCTAGTTGACTCTGCACTTTTCAGCGCCTAGAGAGAAAAGCTTGCGCTTGGTGACAATTAGGCTTACTTTAAAGAAAATAAGATGGGAAATTGGAATGAGTCGTAGTCCAGGGGAAAGATCATGAAGGCTGCTAGAAACGGCGTGCCAGACACATTTTAGGAGCAGATTTAGACAGCTGCAAAACAGTAGGTTCCTCAAAATTACAATTGCCATCTAGTACACGGTTTTATCCAAAGCGACTTACAGTGAGAACAATTACAAGTATTTAGGTTAGGCTAGGCATCTAACTCAAGGACGCTTGCAAGAGGGCCCGTACTGGGATTTGAAACCATGACCACTATATCCTGCTGTCTTCTGCGAACATTTGTTCTGAAAGCACTCCATTAAGGATGCACCCAATTGTGGCAAGAGAAAGTGTCCCTGGATGTGAATAAAGCTATTGCACATCTGCTGTTAGGAGGCGTTTGGAAGAAGTGTGCTAACGTCATGTAGATATTAGTGGTATTGCAAACCGGGTGAAATAGGGGGCAGCTTATTGCACATTTTCAATAACACCCCTAAACACAGTATTGCTGACCACCAAAGAAAATAGGGTCAAACAATCCCCTAACTGACCTCTGGTTGACCTTACCCCCCCCCCCCCCCCCCCCCCCCCCACACCCACACACACACACACACACACACAAACACCCCCAACAGGAAATTGTCAGCATTGGCACAGGAAACTGTGTGTGTGTGTGTGTGTGTGTGTGTGTCTCTTTGGCTGAGTCAGATAATATTAACACTCATGGCACATCCTGTGGCCCTGTGGACAACAGACATCATGAGCTCATCTTCATTACATGGTCGGTTCTGGTTTCTTTCCTTCCTTAAAAATAAAAATACGCACGCAGACATTCATCTGAGAAGTGAAAGTCTGACTGTGATTTGTGGTTGACTTGTGAACCAGCAGCTGTGAGTTGCTGACTGTGACAACACTGAGATTGACGTGAAGGCTATGAGGTCACCAGCATGCTTTATGTTTTCATCTAAATCCCCTGTTGGGATTTAAGGCATAGGCAGCCCATACAAGGCGACTCACACTGGACGGAACGCCACAGGCCGCGAGTCATTTGCACGTTGAAGAGGTCAGGGAGTGTGTGTTGGTAGAAACTGTCCCATTTACGAATTGTACTGATCTTTTCCACCCAAAATAATCAAAATGCGACATACGTAAATAATCTCCTTTCTTGGTCCAAAAATCCATGGTCATCCGACTTTGTTGTCTTCGTGCACACAGGAACTGGCTGTAAAGCGCATAATAATAATAATTGATCATAATTTACAAGCAGATTTCTGTAAATCCGACCATCTAGCCACTTTGTTTTACCAGTTTAATACTATAGTGAGTAATATAAAGCCATATCTATTTCCAGCTCATTAGATTTTTTTTCCATATGAGACAGAAAGGTCGCATTATGGAGAAGTTATAGTAAGGAACCAGGCTTTGTTAGTAGTGTGTGTGTGTGTCTGAGTTAGAGTGAGGTTCACCTCAGACCTCACCAGATGCGTACCACACCATCACACGAACATAGATACACACACACACACACACACACAAGCCTGGAGCCTGCAACACTGCTGGGGGTTTAACCGTTTGGCTTTGTGTGTGTTCTAGGTGGGGAGATCTCAGGTGTACCTCGTTAGTCCAGACACTAAGAAGGTTGCCATAGAGAAGAGCTTCAGAGAAATCTCCTTCTGTTCGCAGGTTGGAAGGAGTGTGTGTGTGTGTGTGTGTGTGTGTGTTTTGTTTAAAGCATTACACAGGTGACTTTAACATGAGAATGTATGAGCGTGGTTTGACTTGGTATATAACTTGATACAACTGTATGTGTGTGGACTTCCCGCTGAAACGCCCCATCACTTCTCTACAGGGTATTCGTCACGTGGATCACTTCGGCTTCATATGTAGGGAAACGGTGGAAGGGGGAAGCTGCCATTTCGTCTGCTACGTCTTCCAGTGCACAGACGAATCGCTGGTGAGAGACACACTGACGTACAAGGGGAGGCAGGGAAGTGACTCTTCCCTGCCAGGGAAGAGTTAGAGAAAGAAGAACATGGCACAGCCAAGAAGCTAACAGGGTTAAACTTTGATGCGATCACCCGGTGGAAGGGATAGAAAAAAAATCCAGGGATGGCTGTTTAATCTCCCAGTGGTCACGACTGTTTCCTGTGCCGTCCCAGGTGGATGAGATCATGCTGACTTTAAAGCAGGCGTTCTCCGTGGCCGCCCTGCAGCAGAATGTGAGGACCCAGAGCCAGCAGTGTGACAGCTGCCCCATGCAGCAACTGCACAGGCTGTGTGAGAGGATAGAAGGTAGATAACCCATAACCCATGTCCAGTGTAGTGAATTAGTGAGTATGTTTTGTTGGACTCCAGAAGGGTAGTGTATTTAATACTTTCTCTAAATGTGTCTGTGTGTGTGTGCACCCTTTCCAGGTCTTCATCCATCTAAAACTAAGCTGGAGCTTCAGAAACACTTGGCCTCCCTAGACAACCAGGAGCAAGCATCTGTCTTTGAAATCGCCATGGTAGTGTGTGTGTGTTTACATACACTTGTCATTTTGTGTGCAGCTGTGTTTGGTTGTGTTGCGGTCAGAAAACTGAAGCCCTGGAAGGTTTTCTGTGGGCTAAAACTACACACAAACCAGTATGTCTGATGCGCGGACCTGCACCCACTCCACCTGTTATGAGAGGCAATCCGTACCGCCTGACCCGCAAACTGCCAACTTTAACCTGTATAGGCATCCATGTCATAGAGTAGGAGCTAAAGTTTTCTTACCTAATGCATGTTTCAAAAGTGGATCCACCGTAGGCTAGAGCAAAGTGAGCAGTGTTGCACTACTTTGTTTTTGGGCTGT
Organism: Percopsis transmontana; assembly: GCA_025447815.1. Taxonomy (NCBI): domain Eukaryota; kingdom Metazoa; phylum Chordata; class Actinopteri; order Percopsiformes; family Percopsidae; genus Percopsis; species Percopsis transmontana. The sequence continues at coordinate 8,040 of JAOEHI010052099.1, read as the reverse complement.
TTGCCCAAACGTTGGCATGATACATTCATTGCAAGGCACAGCCTATTGTAGCCCCATAGCGTCTAGGCTTTATACTTTATAGTTAAGTAATGCAGATTATTGACAGCCAGGGCATGAGAGGCCCTGCACCCTCCGAGGTGTGTGTGTGTGTGCTTGAGAGAGAGGAAGAGCCTTGTCTATTGCATGCAATTCAGAAAGCCTATAACGCAAAGCCTATTGCATGCAATGTTTCTGTAAGTTATTTATAACTTACAGAAACATTGAAAGTCTGAAAGCTGCTTTGTCACTTCTTACATTTTGATAAGCTTACCTGAACCCAGTCTAATTGAATCTTTATACGTTGTTAAAATAGTTGTGCCACAATTGTGGTCTTTAACTGGGTCAGTTGAGCCACTAATAATGTATGTGACCATAGCTATTCCCCACAATGTCTTCATTACAAATTAGTTTATTGTGTTGTTTTGGCAATTTTTGTGAATAGAAGTTTTCTTTGTGTCTCTATTGTAATGCTTAAAATACAGCCATCTATTTAATGCAACAAAACAGAATACTACTGAGTGAGTAACCTCGGATCCTTGTTGGTTAAATTTAGACTGCCATCTTCTGGTGGTTCTGGTCAATTGCAGCATGATTACCTCTGGTAGAGATGTATTTAAACAATGATTTTTAGGTTAATTTAATGATATTTCTTCTTATATTTTGGCTAAGTAAGGTCAACCCACATTTATTTCCATAACAAGAACTGTCCAAACGTACTGCGCGTGTGTGTGTGTGTGTGTGTGTTCGTTCCAGAGGGCTCATCCTAAGAGCGACCAAGAGGAGAATGAGCTGGTGATTGCCAGCCTGAGAAATCTGTATGAAGAGAGGCAGAAGACACACCAGCACGCACAGCCTGGAGACAGCAAACAGGTAACGCACACACTCACTCACTAAATCGAATAAGGCCTGTTTTCTATTCATCTGTCCTTCTGTCTTCCTTCAACCTGTGTGTCCAGGTGTGTGAGGAGGCAGCCCTAGGAACAGTGGCAGCACAGCAACAACAGCAGCAAAGCAGCAGTCGTCAGCGCCTGGAGCTGTTCAAGACAAGAGCCAAGCGCTCCCTCACAGAGTCCCTAGAGGGCATCTGGAAGGTGTGTGGCTCAGGCTTTTGACTCAAGTGCCTGCTTATCTGACTGACTTAGTGCCTACATTTTTGTATTGTGTTGATCACATGGTTGTATGCAGGCAACATTTGTCTTGTTCGCAGTGCAGCGACACCTTGTGTAGAAACTAAGTCAGTTTACAGGAGTGGCTTCAAAACGATAAAATGATGTACCCTTTACTATTGGGTCCAAATAATCTGTTTTTTAAATCGCATATTGATCTTTGAGCTGTATACCTGTGCTGTGTTCTCATCGGTGCTCCATGATAGCAAAAGCCAGTGTTCCCCACACATAGACTAATTTGTGGCGGTGCACAGGCCCACACATTGCGTTTTGCTATATATATTTTTTTACAATTTTTAGCGGATAGGAGCCTCCTTGCTAACACGTTAACGGACCCATCTGTGAATTGCCCACTCTCGTTCTAAATTGATCATGCGTGCGAGGAATGATTGTGCCAGCCGCCAAGTAATAGAAAAGGAAGACGATAATGGAGGTAGATTTCTATCAAACGTGTATATATTCCTCTGTTCTCTCCGTGTCGATTCACACGCAAAGTTTCTTCTTCATCGACACTACCCAATACTGCCCGATGTGTGTTCGGCTCTCTAGCGCTCTCTTTCAGAACATGTGGCCTACGAGCTCAGTGACCCCCCCCCAGCTACCGCCACAGTGTTGTGTTTTAATATAAATGGTACATTATAATTACACTGTGAAATGTATATAGTATAATATAATCTGTAGGGGCTTAATGCAATGAAGCCATTTATGGTGTTTTGTTCACATGTCCACGGTAAAACAGAACTCGCAGTGCCTTGTTCATGCCACATGCTTGCATTTTTAAAAGGGTGTATCTATTTATAATAATAGTGATATTTGGTTGTGTATATTTGTGTGTGGGACAAACAGCTGCTTCTCATCGCTGTGTGTGTGTGTGTGGTCCCACAGAGCAGCAGCAAGGCCAAGGCCCAGAGGGAGAACAGTGATGGAGGTGATAGTGTCTCCTCCACATCCACCCTGAACAGCAGCCAGGACCAGCCCTCCTCCCCACTACAGCCCCCCAGCCCCCTCAGGTATGCAAACACACCCCGACACCTATAGACAAGCCTTTTGTTGTGCCAGCGGGTCTAAATGCCTTTCCCAATCCCCTCTGCAGGGGCCACAACTCCACAGGGGACCTCAAAGCGCTGGCGCCCAGTCTCCACCCCTCCCCCTCCTCCCCCTCCCTGTCTGAGTCGCAGGACGCCCAGCCCCAGGGCTTCCGGCGGCGGGCCAGCACCTTCAGCCACTCCCCCAGCGCCTCTTCCGCGGGAGACTCGCCCGCGCGGCTGCTAGTACACTCGCCCCAGGCCCTGACCCCTGCCAGCAAGCCCAAACTGGTCAGACACTACTCGGTCAGCACGGACACGCCGCACCAGGGCAAGTAAGTGGGGGGTTGGGTAGGGTTCACAAACCAGGTGTGTTTAATTACTTCACCTGATCAGATCTCTTGGAGATGGGTGAAGCTAGCAATGCAGGTACCAACAGAACCAATCAAAACGAAAGGGTCTGTTGCCCCCCGGATGCAACAACCCTGACGCAGGAGGTTCAGGGAGGTGTCAGCCAAGTCGTAATCGATCTAATCAGCCATATTAAACGGGAATTCCAGGCAATCTAGGACCTAATTTTCCCACCTCTCCCAACAGCGGCGACTGTGACCAGAATGTAAGCAAACAAACAATTTAGTTTAACACTAAGTGAGGTCAAGGACAGGGGGTTTTCACTTTTCTGTTGTTCATTGTGAGAGGCTTTAATTACAGACGCACAGACACACACTGACATAAGAGAAAAACATACGCAGTCAAACAAGTGCTGGTCGACTTCCGGTCAGCAGAGCGGTATTTCCTGTCCTGGTCCGCAGGGACTGACTCGACTTCCTGCCCCTCGCTGACCTGCTGTGAGCTTTCTCGTCTTAATATAGTTTCTCTCTCGATCCCTCCCCACCGCCCTCTTCTCCTCTACCATTGTTCTTGTTTTTTCTCCTGTTTAATTTCTCTCTCTCTCTCAGATGTCCTCCAAACGACCCCTCTTTAGCTCCTACCCCTCCCTGCCCTTCACCTCCCCCTCTTCTCCTTTCCCACCTGCCCTCCTCAACCTCCAGTGGGATGCGCCTCAATATGAAAAGGTGAGCGCCTTGTAGCCTTCTTTCCATTTACCCTCCATTGTGTGTTTCCTCCTTCACCCCGTTTTCCTCTATTCCTCTTGTGTTTGCCGGTGCAGATTTTCACTAACCTCCCTTTCGCTTTATTTTCCCTGTGTGTTTGTTTGCTTGCTTGTTTGTCCTTTTGTTCCTCTTTAATTTCCCTCCTTCCACCCCCCTCCATTCCAGTCCTCTGGGGGGTCTCCGCGCGCGCCTCCGCTCCTCCTCTTCTGTCCCTAACTTCCTCAAATTCCAATTTTTGGCACCAGTCCATGAGAATGATAGTCTCGAACCAAGGACCAGGTAGATGGAAACGCACGCACCCATAACCACAGTGTGTTATGCCTACATACATAAGCACAATATGAAGTTCCGACTGTGGAGTATTTTTCTTTTCAACTTGTTTTTGTATATATGCATGTGTGTATGTATATATGGGATTGTTTAAACAGCATGCTTCTCTTTGTAACCTTTTCTGTGTGTGTGTGTGTGTGTGTGTGTGTGTGTCAGTGACGTGGCGGCCCTGTCCAGCCCAGGTGCAGTGGGCGTGGTAGGAGAGAGTCCTCTGCGTGGCCACAGACACTCCTGGAGGCAACAGATATTCCTGCGCGTCGCAACACCTCAGAAGAGCACAGAATCAGCCGGTAAGAGCCCACAGCCGCTCTTAACAAGCACTGACGGATATACTGTACACACACACACACACCGTTTGTCCTTCTGGGATCTGGAATGCTGCATGATTTCCTGTCCTTGCAAAATCAAACTGTGTGTGTGTGTGTGTGGGCACTGCTACAACTAAAAACCAAGAGACAGATAAATTAAATGAAATGATGTTGAAAATACAAAGATGGCTGAGCAGGTTTAAATTGTTCGTTTACAAAACAAAATCTGGAAAAAGGAAAATGTGTAATAACTCTGCTCGTTGCCGTTGCTTTGCATCGGTCATTTAGTGAGTTTTTAGGAAGTAATCTACCTGGCAAACCCACAGAGACGGGCTGACCAGACATGATTTTTGCATCAAATTTGCTAAGTAACTTACATAGATGTGATCGTAAAATACTCTGGGCAGTCAGTAAGCAATAACATATCATCTCGCTAAGGTATGCAAATATTTTGTCTAGCTGCAACTCTGGCTGATTTCCATCATGGGCATTGAGGTACTGGTCTGCGTTTAGGCTCTCAGGCAAGTTGTTTGAACACAGGAAGATTCAGCACATTCCACATGTGAAATAAAGTTCAAACAACAAATATTGTTAGGACACGTGTAAGTGCACACAAAGAAATTAGGCAGTCCACCGTAATCAATACACAATATCGGCTTATTTTTCCTGCTCAGTTGATAGGCATTAGGTGTAATGACCAAGGCTGTCCACAGTGTGTCACTCTTGCCCTAGTGCAGCGGTTGGATTTATTTTTATTTTTATTATTCTTATTATCATTATCATTATTATTAGGTTGCATGAATATCTTAACTTTAAGCAGGTTGGGGTCAGATATTTCACTCAAGAATCCCAATAGCTTGGCACAGATTTTTCAGATTGCTCCCTCTCTCAAAATGTGGAAGGAAACCGAGACTCAATAAAGAAGTAAATGCAAAGTGACTTGGAATAGTCACTAGAGAATTAAATTCAGTCATTTTAGCATACGCTTTTATCCAAAGCGACTGACGGCGAGTACAATTACAAGTATGAGGAAGCCAGTAGGGTTGGATATCTTGCTCAAGAATTGTTACAGGAAGCTCAGTCATGCCGGGAATCAAGCCCAGGACCCTTTTTGGCTGGGCGCCAACCACCCTAACCACTAACCTGCTCTGCCTGCTCTGCTGTAGATTGAGCTGAAATTTGTACATGCCATTCAATAGAAATTCCTATTGCATTAAAAAAACTGTCTGGAAGAAATTGATAAAGGATTAACCTTCACGGTAATTGGAAGGGGTTGCTTCTAAACTATTGTTGAGGCCAGAGTGAAAGACATCAAATTATAGGTAATAGGTAAATCTGTACGTTTTATTTCAATAGGTATTTCCATAGCCTGTAATTAGCATAGCATTGTATGGTACATACTGCTTGTGCATGCATGTCTTCAGATGTTCTGTTTTTTATAATTACATATACTGTGTGTGTGTCTCTCTCTGTATAGGTGTCTATGGCAGAACAAGTGTTGACAGGAGAGATGAAGGGATTGGAGAGGGTTAGACACGCTCTGTGTATTAGCAAAAACAAACGTCCTTGTGGGAAATACAATGACACTTGAGAAAGATGCGCAGGTTACCTCTTTGTTTGGACGGACACGTTCAGAACGTCTCCTCAAGTTACATTACGTGTTGTCTGCTCATGTGCTTATAAAGATGTAGACGTATGGCAGCCCCACCGCTGACAGTAAGGTGTGCAGGGATTTACTGGAGATGAAACCCACTTGAAAGCCGTTTTCTCACATTTTCATTATGGCATTACCGCGTCCGGGCACCAAACGGCGGCCAGAACTCGCTGTTTGATCGGGATTCAGTTTGTACCTGCCTCTCTATAAACTTGTGCAATTGTTATTAGTGTGCTGCTGCTCCTCTAGTTGACCCAGATGCCTTGGCAGCACGGTCGCTCTCCACTTATAGTGACCAACTCTGGGTCATCCCCTATACAAGGCACTGTATGTCCATTTGAAAAGGGCTAATTTTGGACCCCCACTAGCATAAACTGCTCACAGAGAATGAATCACTCGCTAATTATCCTCTGGTCTTCCCATAAGAAGATTGAATACTTGGCACTTAACGAGATATTATCTTTTGACAGGCTTGATATACTGACCCCTTGCAGTCTGCCTAGGAAAGAAACCCAATATTGAGTCTTCATATTTCACACAGGTTGTTGTTGTTACACTATTGCCTAGCCAACTGGCTTCATTTACTTTAAATCCAGCCAATAATAGTTTTTATAATTTAGTTATTTAAAGCTACTGTAGGTAGGTTTTAGAGCTATACATTTAGTATAATTTCTTAGAAATGCTATAGACATCCGTCAGCTATCAGTATAATATCTGCTCTGGTTGAAAGCTCATGTCATGTTGATTTTCAAAATCGCGCTCTCTTGTTCTTTTTTAGTTAGCTCTCGTTGCAACTCTCAAATCCTACCTAAAGCAGCTTAAAGAGTGGATCTCGCAAAATGTTTAATTCTTTGGTGATTAAAATGTGAGATTTTTTTTGGTGATCTGCATTTATACGAAACCATATGCCAATCCCAAATCCATAGCGAGATTTTATTAATCTATTAAAGAATAGGACTGAAGTGCTGTCTTGTTGCAACTGAGCATTTGTGTTTCAGTTTGATGCAGTATTTCACAACCCCCACGACACAGTCACATCAACTGTGAAGGTGCAATGCAGCGTTGGGTCTCGTCGTTGAACAGATAAAATATAGACATGTCACTTTATGTTAATTAGCGGTCCCACCTAGTCTTTAGAGGGTCAGGTGTTAATCAATAATATCATGAATTATTGAGCAGTATCTTTATAACTATTAATCAGTAATATCAAACAAAGAAGAATTTGTCATTTTGTAATTACAAATTTGTGTTATTTAGCCTATTCAGAACAGTCAACTTTACATTTCTAAAAGCAAAAAAAATTCCATTATTGAAAAATAATTTTCATAACATCCGGTTTCGTTAAATGCATGCAATATGCACAACTCTGAAGTACCGTATATGTTTTAATTGATTTAGTTGAACATAATGTTTTTGCTAACGGTAGAGACACATTAATGCCAGTATTTCAGTTCTCCATAGTTGACTGAACGATTACTTTTCCAGTATCAAAAGCTGTAAGTAATTGCACAGTAAAAGCATGCACAACCTTAGGCTTGTTCTTGCTCTTGGGTTCTGAGGAAATCTATTTTGATAATCAACTTCCTTGAAGGTCAGGAATCCTGCAGCATTGTAGGTAATCAATCAAGTGTAATAGAGTTTCTGGCTATTTGATTGCATAGGGTGAATGCCAATTATGTGTGTGACTGTACGTGTGTGTCTCATAGATAAAAACTGTTCTCCAGAAGCTTGTTTGTCTAACAATCTTCTTTTCTCAGAAAGGTGTGTGTGTGTGTGTGTGTGTGTGTGTGTGTGTGTGTGTGTGTGTGTGTGTGTGTGTGTGTGTGTGTGCGCCGATCTATCGTTAAAGGCAAATGTTTTTATAGTGACTCTGCAGGTTTCAACATGTCCTGAATGGTCTTACTACCATAGTCACAATATCGGCACATGTACTTTATTTTACCTTTCAGCTGGCGCAGAGAAAGCTATTTTGACCTAACTTTTTTTTTTTTCCTTCAAATGGTAAGAGTAGGGAATGTTGTTGGCCCCTTTCAAACCGTATTGTGTCCTCTAAACAAAACTGGGTATTTTAAGGTTTAGTTTCCACCCTATATTTTGGGTGTGGAGTCACACTCACACTTGTTTACTTGTTGAATTTGTGTGTGTGATGTGTTGTTTTTATTTATTTTTTTTTTTTTTAGGCTCTTTTTTACTGTGCGGTTCTGGGAGTTTGACAGTGAAAGCGTGTCAGTAGTGTCTGCAGGGTTATGTTAGTCAACCTGAGTATCCGTGCGTTGTCCTTGTATGAGGTGACATCCTTTACACACTAAACCAGGGCATTGTACGGCCCCGGGCCACATACGGCCCTTTGGTTGACTCTGACCGGCCCGTGTAAGGTTAATTGGAAATTACAAAATAAACTTA
>JAOEHI010052097.1:0-47660 GCA_025447815.1 Percopsis transmontana | reverse complement strand
GCATAGGTCCATGCGCGCTCCGTGTCCCTCTTCCCCAGTGCGCACCTGTAGGCTGATTAGACCTACAGGTGCGCCTCTTTAGTTCGTTGATTAGTGGACTATTTAAGTTTAGCCAACAGCACAAGGTGCCGTTGGTCATTGTTTGGGCTTGATGCCCTGTACGTGTGTTTCTTTTATTAAAACGACGCTTACAAGTGTTGCACCCGCAATTCCGTGTGTTCCTCTGGCTCGCGCTTTCTCTCGCTCACCACACACACATATTTTTTTAATATACAGTTTATTTATATCCTTTGCATGTTTGTGCGCTGCTGCAAGTCCCTATGTGTAACAAGCAAAATATCATTATTGTGTGCATCAAGATATTTTATCCTTCTGGAATCCTGCTGTTGCCGTAGATGGTGTGCTCACGTGCTTTCACTTAACTTCATGACCAGATTAGTTTACTGGATTTTTTGGACATGCCCTAAATGCACTTGCACCATGCGCTTTAGACTATGCGCTTAGATGGTTAAAATAGGGTAAGGGTAAATGGACTGCATTTACATAGCACTTTTTTGTAATCCACAGGCCACCCAAAGCGCTGTACAGCATTGCCTCACATTCACCCATTCACACACATTCACACACCGATAGTGGTGTCTGCAATGCAAGGCGCCATCCGACACACCAGGAGCAGTTAGGCATCTTGCTTAAAGATGCTTACAGGTAGGCTGACTCTGGGGGCCCGACTAGTGATCCGGCTAGTTCGGTTCGTTCGACTGTGTGTGTACGAGATACAAGCGCAGGCACCAGAGAAAGACTTGGCACCAAAGAGAGTTGCATAGCTCAGTCTGTACGTTTAAATAACTACGGATGTCAGAATGAAGTTCAAGAATGATGCAAATAGAGTAAAAAACAACAAATAGATAGCAAATAAACTACATATACTGTATACAGTACGCACATACACTACCGTTTGGGGTCACTTAGAAATGTTGTACTGTAAATTATTATTGTAGCTGGAAATGGCTGATTTTTAATGGAATATCTAAATAGGTGTACAGAAGCCAATTTTCACCAAATCACTGCTGTGTTTCAATGGCATGTTGTGTTAGCTAATCCAAGTTTATAATTTTAAAAAGGCAAATTCAAGGCAAATTGTTAGAAAACCTATGTGGGAGTGTGGGCGTGGTTTAGCTCTGATGCAGGTGAGAGGGAACGTGTGGAGGTGTGGTTCATGGGGCTGAGAGACAGGTGAGGGCAATTATTAATCACCTGTCTCTCTTTTAAGCAGTGAATGAACACAGCTGAGGGAGCTCCGGTTGGGAGCGAACAAACAGAGAGCGACCACGCGGGAGCTCTCTAGGGCAGAACGCAGAACGCAGAACGCAGAACGCAGAACCCAGAGCACAGAGCACAGAGCACAGGCAGTGTTAAGTCCTGTGGTATATTTTGTGCCAATAAACCGTGCGACGCACGAGTAAACAAGACCCATACCGTGTGGACAGTGTTTGTGTGCCACAACCTATTTGCAATTATGTTAGCACATCTGAAAACTGCTGTGCTGATTAAAGACGCAATAAAACTGGCCTTCTTTAGACTAGTATCAGGAGCATCCGCATTTCTGGGTTCGATTACAGGCTCAAAATGTCTATTCTTGTTTTGGGAAATTAAGGCTATTCCATGCAAGAAACAACAGTCATTTACAACATTAACAATATCTACACTGTATTTTTGATCAATGTTATTTTAACTGACAAAAAATTATTTGCTTTTCTTTAAAAAACAAGGACATTTTTAAGTGACCCCAAACTTTTGAACAGTAGTGTATGTATATTTAAAAATATATATATTTTAAAAAGGCAAATTCAAGGCAAATCATTAGAAAACCTATTTGCAATTATGTTAACACATCTGAAAACTGCTGTGCTGATTAAAGAAGCAATAAAACTGGTCTTCTTTAGACTAGTATCGGGAGCATCAGCATTTCTGGGTTCGATTACAGGCTCAAAATGTCCAGAAACAAAGATATTCAGAAACAAAGCAGTACATTCTTGTTCTGGGAAAGATTTGCTTTTCTTTCATAAACAAGGAAATTTTTAAGTGACCCCAAACTTTTGAACAGTGGTGTATGTATACTGTATGTATATTTAAATATATATATTTAAACTATAAAATGCTAATTTTGGTCAAAAGTATTAACTTATGTTACTGATTCCAATTACATGCAGGGTATTTCAAAAGTGCTATATTCATAACAGCTTTTTTGGAACTGGCCTTTCCTACAATAGACAAACTCCCTTTACTTGAACTTTCATTCTAGAGGATTAACTGTTGAACTAGAGCTTTTAAACTGTGTTTATATCATATGGCACTGGATTATATATATAAAAAAATAAAGAAACCCATTTAAATGACCCAAATTAAGCTCCCAATCTGGTGTCAGTTAATATCTGCTGTTTACAGATTTCTACACTGATAACACAGAGAAATACTACCAGGCCCACAGCAACATACATTAACATTCATTTATGCAATAAAATAGGACACACCACAAAATTATCCTTTCATTCTAAAGTCTCCTACTAAATTAATATATAAAGATAAAATATAGTTGTTACTTATAAAATGTTTACAAATGTAACAATTTTGACAAAACTGTATTTTGACACAACTAATTTATATTAAAATTAAGATCAAAACACATATTCTTTATATATGCATACACACATATACTATTGATTGCATGAGTGCCTATTATTCTATTCAATCATCAGCATGAAAAGGTGTTGAATATATACTGTATACAAACACATCTACAATGTTTGAATAAAATGATCAAGTTATACAGTATTCTTTTGTTGGTTCAACCATTGTGTTTTCTTTAGGATAAGGGTAACACACTTTTTTGTATTAGGATTAGAAGAAGGGTTTCTTATTAAACATGCACTGACAACTTTTCAATTGTAAACTGTCACGTCTCAGTGGAGAAAAAATCATTTGGGAGTACCTGTTTCAAATTGTGCATAAAGTACCTGTTTCAAATTGTGCATTATTTATATATATATATATATATATATATACATATAATTTAGCAGAACAAAACACAATAATTGGAAGAGTTTTAAAGAATATTTAGAGTTTTAAAGAACACAAGTCAGCCATGCACAGATAGAGACAAATTATAAATACATGCATTGTACATACTAGTGTAGCTGATGTTGAAGCCTTTCCCAGTGTTGGAGTGGTCAGATTGAAACTCCAGTCTCATGACATGTCCGTTCGAGGCAATCTGCGAGGGAACATCCTTCCCAGAGAATGTCCCAAATGTGGTCGGTTCAGACAGTCCTAAAACAGGAGAGAGTTAAGAACACTCATTGGTTTCAATTATTGAATTCCATTTCACTGGTCATGACTGTCAGGAATGTGACAATGTGAGGTAAATACTTTAAGGCAGTGGCGGATAGTGCTAGTTTTCTGTGAGGGCTTACAAAAAGAACATAATATTAACCCATTAATTGCATATCACTTTTAATATTCTTCCAGCAAGTTACCCCTGTCTACGACAACCTTTTATTAGTTAACATTTCATTTAATAATGCCAGTTTGCTGTGGTGAAGAGCCTTTAAACTGAATTTCAAAGCAGAGATCCTTTCGGCTTTTGGAAGAGAGCCCGAATTGTATTCCAATTCCTCTTCCACATGGGGTTTCACTGTGCGACAGATTTCCTAAGTGTTACTCAGAGAAGCACTGTACATTAGCCGAAAAGGGAAGTCTCACCCACCACGTTCATTGGTGCATGGTTCACATGCCACAGATCTTGACTTGATTTGCTCCGATCCTATTTTAATTACATGGGCTATTGAGAGATGGCAGACATTCGCTGGTGGCTTTTTACTGCGGATTTTAGACTAATTTTTTTTAAGGACTTGCAGAAACCCTGCTACAATAGGCTACTACTTTCATACACACAAACAGACACACAACCTCGCGCACACACACACACAGAGTCATTACTACAATCATCAGTCCTACCTATGGGTATTTAAAGGTCTCAAAGAGGCTACACCTTCACCTTAATGTGTCTAATGTGTATAATCTAGCATAGCCTATTCAAAGGGATAGGCTATGTTAAATTAAGTATGAGGGGATACCCAGAGAAAAAAGTGCTAACTCTAAAGCGTTAATGATATAATTAATGAAACCATTTCAATGGGGATAAGACATTATTGATCCTTGAGGGGAAATTCAGGGAACCAAGTGCTTAAGCCTAAAGCTTAAATGCTATTGAAGACGTAGTTGATCATTCAGCCAGACGGATTGCATTTTGAGTGTTACATACGAAACAGGACAGGAAAAGAATGCAAGAAGGCTTCAGTAACATTGCATGTCCCAAAACGGGGATTCTTAATAGTAGTTTATTATTTCCTCACTGACTCGTATTTTTTAAGCCCCGGCACTTTGAGTTAATTACACTTTGCAAACACTGACTAGCAGAGGAGGAACATCCTTTTTGTTTTTCCTATACGAGCAGCAGAGAAGCCCTCCCTGTTTTAATATTGCATTTATAACTGAGAGATTAGAACAAAGACAGCAATAAAAGCAACAAAATAATAATAGAAGAAAGAGAGATAAGCTTTATTTAGCGTTTAGAAAAAATATATAAGAAATAATTAGTAGCAGTAGTATTCAAGTTCAAAGACAGAGGGGTCTACCAGTACAGTAAAAGGTATTTTTATACAGAATCATTGAAATTCAAATTATAAAAGTGATGAGAATAATGTCACTGCTATAGAATTGATCCTGTAAAACCTTTTAATAAAAAAAAGATTGATGCTGTCTCACTGTCAGCATTTTGGCTTTAATAAAAGCTTACGTAGTCCTTTATGCTGAAGTTCTGTGACTTAAGGATCAATGCAAGGATACAATGGGATATTCAATCTCAAGTGTATACATAAATGCAACACCATATATCTTGTAAAATAAAAAAAAGACAGGGCAAAAATCTACAAACTTTATGGTGAAAAATGACACATTTACAGCCACCCAATTACAACCTCAATTCACAATCTAGTTGAAATCTATATGCGCTCTTACTACAGGGGACAAAACTCTTATGTCCCACTGTATGTGTGCACGGCCAAGTTAAACGTTCAAACAATCCAACACACTATAGTCATCAATCATCACCAATCCAATCTATAGACAGTTACAAAAATCAAACCCTCTACTACGCATGCCTGACCATGTTCCAGAACCTCCAGTGGTGCCAAAGCAGCACTTGTACATTAGTTGGCTTGACAAAAACAGTTGGATATAATTGGTGCTCTCACATAGCAAATATGACAAGCACATTTCACCGGCAACATAAAAAGAAGCTGACCCTGCTGAAGTAACTCGCTATTAGCAAGTACAGTTGCTGGCGCCATGTGGCTATGTCGTATCTGCTATTTTGTTGAAATAAAACCTGCTACAGGAAAACAGCTTGTTTTGAACACGCTCATCCATCCAGAAACATGGTCATTATTACTAAACTTGTTTTTGTCTGATCGTGATACGTTTGCACACACTGGTTCAACTTTGCTAAATTTACTGTAGTAAACCACTCAAACAAAATGAAAATAGCCATTTATACACCGGAAGCCCTGCAGGGATTTTGGGGGGCTCAGTGGGGATTCTATGAAACAGTCTATGCGTAACATCTAGCAAAAAAACATATATATATATATATATATATATATATATATATATATAATGATAAGACAGAATTGCTGTTTTGGATATTTAATAAAAGGCTACAGTAAAATGGATGTTTTGAGGTATCAGACAGCAATTACATAAAACGTGAAAACACAAAAAAAAAATGTACATTTAGGTACCTTCGTCTTTGACCACAAGCCAATCAAACTGTGGCTCCAACTCAAAATCAGAGAAGAGCAGATGAATGCGGCTCCCAGGCTCAGAGATGATCAGCCACACACAGTTCAGGTTGTTCCCATATTCGTCTGGGTAGTTAGGCGACAAAATAGTCCCCGATGGAGCGGTGAAGTTAAAGAAACACGAGACTATGGGAGGAGAGAAGGATCGGCAGGTAGCTCGGTGGGGACAGACAGGATAAAGACCCATTACATAACAAAGGCAGAAGTGCAGAAATGGGATGGAGTGATACTTACAGACACAGCTGGGTTTATTGCCAGACCACTGGTTATTGTGCTGGCATGTGATGCTTCTCTCCCCCACCAGTTCAAATGCTGACTGGCAGGAGAATGTCAACACATCACCGTGCAGAAACCGCTCTCCACTACGGCGGCCAAATGCCGGCACTCCGGGGTCACCGCATCCTCCCCGGTCGATCTCTGTGTCAAACAGACATATTTTAATGAGGACAACATCTAACTTTAACTCATACTATAGTGTTACAGTAGGAGAGGTGGGGTGATATGGGAATTACACGCTAGCAAATGCCATAACAAATAGCATATATTTGTTGAAAGACCTAAACTTCTGTATTTGTGTCGTTCATAAAGCTATCTCAACCACAACATATTTGTTTGTTTGCAAACATTTATGCCTCAATGATAAACTTTTAGCAATTATTGCCACAAAAAAACTGGCAGCTATACAAGGTGAGGAAAATACTTTTCTAAACAAATCATATTGATTATGCGAAGCTCTGGAAATTCAACATCCCCCCACCAATATTAGGTAATTCAGGTATTAGGTAAGATTTAGAGACATCATTATAGAAAACAACAATTTTTGATACTAATCTCAACCAATTCTGATGCCCATTGTACTATAGTTGTGGCAGACGAAGCAAGACGGTACTCGCTGTAATAGCAAGTCTACTGAGCAATAGCAAGTCTGTTGGCAAAATACCACACATCTCACTCTGCCTGTGTGATGTCTTGGCCATGGGATTTTGGCTGCCCAGAATTCAATGTGATATTAAGAGATCCAGCAACTCAATCAACCTGTTGTGTTGCACTACATCACTAAGAGGACAGGTTTTGAATATGATGATAATATGATACAAAATAATATCCACAGAGGGAGAGAGAAAGAGAGAGAGAGAGAAAGGTAGAGAGGGAGAGAGATAATCAGGACACACGCAGACAGGTGATTACATGATAACAAGGCCATACACCTACAGCGATGCACACACAAACACACACACACACACATACACTAACATACAAACACCTGTTGGGTAACCTGCAGGGTAAAGATGTAAGAGCACCCCAGGAGCAACACTGATCAATGTCTGTCGCCCTGCTCTGTTACACCAGACGGATTGTATTTGGAAAGAGTACAATCCATTCAAATATGTTTATTAAAGTCAATAATACACTCTACCAGAGGCAATGCCTGCCTTAAGGCTGCAATCCACCAATCCACCACATAAAGCTGGCGACACGGCACAACACGACACAGCACAACAAGAGCGCAACTACACTGAATTGTGCAGATCGCAACAGACTAAGGGCTCTCCGGACAGCGCAAAGCCGGCGGTAGCGCTAACGCAGACGTAGTGACAATTTCGTTGGCCGCAAGGTGGTTTTTCTCTTGCCTGGGCACGATTACTAATTTCCCGGCTCGCCATGACATTTCTTGTGCTGACATGGGTGTGGGCGCACAATAGAGGGTATGTCAGTCAAAATCAGGTAGCACACTGCTAGCTTGGTGTCGAAAGAAGCCAAATATTGCGCTAGCGTCTCCGCCTGGTCAGACTACGTCTTAGCGAAGACGTAGTCTTTGTGTGGTAGTTTCCGTCCTAAGGGCGGAAAGTGCACAGGCTTATCCAAAATCACACACGCCACTTTTGTGTATGTTATGGTGGCCTATTTCATGAATAATTTAGCTAATGACTAACTGTCCTTAACCTTTTTAATCACAAAACACAATATATGCACTGTATCATTGTCTTCCAACATAAAACGGTCAATGGGCGTCATTAAGCATGGAAATCAAATATCAGCCAGGCTGCGCTCCGCCTCGCTTCCATGTCGTGCACGGTGTAACACTGCGACACCGTGTGATATGAGACACACACACACACACACACACACACACACACACACACACACACACACACACACACAAACACACACACGCTACTATGGAGGCCCCAGGCGCTTATTTAATGTAAGTTTGTGGATTCCTGCAACAACAAAAAATACACACAACACATTGTAACAAGTTCATCTGGAGGCCATACGCTTCCCTCTGTCATGCTGTCTTCTTTTCCTTTCCTTCTTTCACCCATCATTGTTCATCTTCATAAATCTAGCCTGACCTCAGCCTGACCTCAACACATTTCGACTTACACTAGCTCACGGACACATGCGTCCGTCACAAGCACACTTAACCAGCGCTCATCACTGCACCGGCACTCCCCCGGTCTCACCGCTATCTCTGCTGCTTTGTCACTCGCTATCTATTTGTGACTACATCTCTCCATCTATCTCACACCTTTATCACAGTGTCTCCTTCCTCTTCCTCTGGATTTCCTAATTTATCTCGCCTGGCCTTCTACTTGCAGTGTCTCTTTCTCTCTCCCTCACACTCTCCTCACCCTCACTCACTCACCTGTCGTAAACGTCCATATATGAATTCCTTTGGGATATAGTGCATTGCATGTGCGCACACACAAACTCACATACACACGTGCGTATGTGCACAGATACACACAACAACAACAAAAAGTTAAACTTTACAGTTTATTGTAAAGTGGAAACATTCACTTAAGTGATCACTTTTAAACCAAACAGCATACGTTAAGCACATGGGTCTGTCCTTTTACTTCAATTAGTTCTGCCTTCATAGATCTCTGAATGCACATACCTGAATATGAAGACTAATTACAAACTGTTTTTCCACAATAGCCAAAAATAACAGCAAACTGCCATTGATATACTGTATATGTAACAGTGAGATTATTGCTTTAAGAATATCTTAGGTCTCAATTATAGCACACAGGTGTGCTTTGTGACATTCATTGTAATTCCTATGTGTGTCTATGTATATGTATGGGCAATGTGTAGGAGGTTGTGTGTGTGTGTGTGTGTGTGTGTGTGTGTGTGTGTGTGTGTGTGTGTGTGTGTGTGTGTGTGTGTAAAATACCTTCATAGACAGCTTTGAATCCCTGTGAGCCAATGGTATCGTCAGACTGCAGATGTAACCACATCTGATTGGACAAGCTGACAATGAGGTCAGGAACACTGGAGCCAGTCAGCCTATAGTAGAGACACAGACACCCAGACAGACAAAAGCCATTTCCAGGTGGTATCACAATATTGTAATAAAAATGTATTCCTAATGAATACATTGTTACAGCCCGCAATATATCCTGCATGCACTGCTGTGACAAGGCAGACTGTCTCCAGGAACTCATCGAAAATGTTAGGAGGAGCAGACAAAATACTACATTTACATTTACATTTACATTTACATTTACAGCATTCAGCAGACGCTTTTATCCAAAGCGACTTACAATTAGTAAGTCGTAAGTAAATACTACCTATTAGGTAGGTTATACAAGGTTTAGAGTCGAACTCAAATGAATTTAGTCAAATCTTCGTCAAATATTACGTTATAAATGTTTGTTTTTCCATACACGTTCCGCTGCCTCATATGGTACAATTTAATCACACCACTGAAGGTTAAGCCATCCACTTCTGTTGATTTGAACTGATGAGAGTATTGTAATGAAGCTATGATCCACACCAAACAACCCCACCCTGCTCTGTCTGTACACGCACACTTCCAATTAAACCCTGCAATCATCCGGGGTAAAGCAAGAACACAATTGGAAAGATAATTGGTCACATTCGAAGTTTTGAATTGAATCTCTTACCGTCCCCCCCGCCGCCCCGCTCACGGCTTGCTACTACTCCTACTCGCGGTCTGAGCGGTGCAGTGTAATATAACACGGCATTACTATTAGCCTGCCAGCTGCATAACTTTACTATTTCTTATGGTATTAAACGTCATGCAGCAGGGTTTTATAATAACGTTTACTGTGGACTAAGCCTATAGCCATCACCAGGGCTCTAACATACAGTATATGTGCCCTGATTTTCCTCTCAGCATCACTAGACATTGCTGTATTTCTCATGTGGCACAAGTTTAAACGGTACTTACACGTATAGTACCCTCCGCGTGTCTCCTATCTTCCCCCCATCTCCCACAGTCAGAGTGTCGTATCCTCTCTCCAGGTCAAACTCCTCAAATGCCAGCTTTATCACCTGTAAAACACCAGGACACACTTATGCCATTACAGAGAGTGAAAATACAGGCGAAAGAACATAAAGTATAAGCCACAGACCTGGAAGTAAAGAGTATGAAGTGTGACTGGTCATCGAGAAACCTTTTGATACACGTGAAATATTGCATGCTAAATTTATTATACACTGTGGAATTAACAAAGTTGCTGAGTATTTTGTAATTTGTTGTTTATCAATAATTGACTAGTCCTAACTCATATCCAGAGCAGGCGAGAAAATGATAAATGGCCGCTGTTGAGAAAAACCTCTCAGAGAAAATTGCTGATGGTGATCACAGAAACCTGCTGGATTAATGGACACATTTCTCATCTAGTGATGTGGGTGAGTCCCTGTCATGGAAGATCACAAAACATGACGAAACTCAAATGATATTCATTTCTTACGCTGCTATAAACATGTACACTTTTACACCTAACCATGCACACGCACAAACACACGCACACACATTTTCAGTAACAACCATTCTCATTTGGAAAGTATCATGGGAGAGGAGACATCTATCATCTCTGTGAAGACTTGCTGAAGATGCGGTTGCTGTTCATATACGTAGGTAGATAAACAGCCAATTGCCACAAATAGACTGCTCATATTGTACGTAGCCTGGACCTATAGGTATTCATGACGATATGATACATATTGATATGTCATTTCTCAGTAAGAGCCTTTGCCTAGTGTAGCTTAGTGAAACTGCATGCGACCTACAGAGCCAATGGATTAGATGCTGAAATTATACTTTTTTTCTGTGTGTAACCACAGTGGGTGTAAATTTGCTAATTTGCTAATAAGAGCGCTGAAATAGAGCTGGCTACATTTTTGCGGTCTTCCATGTCCGTTCTGAGGGTAGGTGTAAACTCAGCCTGGGGAACGTCAGTACAGTATATACAGTACATACGCTAAATGTGTGAAACTTTCTAAAAGGACACTGGAAAAGTACTTTAAAGCTTAGCTTAGAGGCATAAATACGTTCTGACTGGATGAGGACTTATCTTGCAAACACACACAGATAGACACACACGCATACCACATTACTCCAGGTAAATACAGGTGTAATTTGATAGATATGTTCGTTCACCGTAAAATGGCTCTCATGAGTATTAACTTGTGTCATGCACAATGGCTTACGGTTTAATGTAAACCTCTGAAATCAATGTCAGAACTGACAGATACGTATTTCTTATCCTCCTAGAAGCTTAACTTCCCTGGTATACATGTACCTATCCCCAAAGCAGCGTTACGGCCAGATACAGGCCTATAAGGGTACTTTGAGATACTACTTGACAATTTTATAAGAATAGTAGTTAGCAATCTATCTAGGCCTTTAAATACACAATGAAGACAAAAAAATGTCAATCTGTTTTCTCCTGGAGCTAATAAAGGGGCAAATTGTTAAAGACTTTACTTATATTATTGTGTATTTTTGAAGGTTTGAAACAACCATTTAATTCTCCTATTATATGATCAAATGCTATATTTATGTTTTTCTCTTCTATACTTACATTAAAAAAAATTGTAGTCTGGTAAAGGGGTACTTGGGCTCTGAACAGAATGTGAATGGAAGTGGGTACAGAAGTCAAAAAAGTTTGAGAACTGCTGTGTTAGATGCACAAACTACTTTTAATTGTTGTCCAATCTCAGTTGGAGTTGAATAATAGTTTCAGTCCTATCAAAGCAAAGCTTTTGACGATTATTTTACACGTGAGCACGTTTGTGCATGCACGCGCAGACACACATTTTTATACGTGCTTATAAGTGTGAGTCAGAGAGAAGGCAAGTGAAGCGGAAAAGAAAGGGAATCAGAAACAGTGTATGGTTTTCAGGGCAGCCAAGAGTGTGTGTGTGTGTGTGTGTGTGTGTGTGTGTGTGTGTGTGTGTGTGTGTGTGTGTGTGTGTGAAGGTATATCAGGAAGGAAGCATAATTATTGTTTTCTCTGATTTTGTGTATGAACCATTATTTGTACGTGTGTGTGTGTGTACGTGTGTGTGTGAGTACACGTGTGCGCACGCAGTGAAAGCACAGTAAAGAGCAGCAGTCAACAGACACCTTACTGAAAGTTAGGTATCATCAACCCAAGGTCATTAGCAAGAGTGCTACTCAAAGGATCCAAATGAACCTGTTTAAACTGCATTAAAAGGAGTCTGCAAAATGGCATAACATTGGCTTCTTTATTTTAAAATAATATTAATTATAATAATAACATGAAAAACTTTTTTTTGTAATTAATGTGTATTAAGTGATTGTAGTAACAATTGTTAGTAGGTGTAGTAACAAAAAATAAATAAATTTACGGCGAAACAATTAAATGAACAATCCCAAACAACCAAACAATTACACTAAGTAGCCAAAAGTACCAATATTCCCCCAGGATGTTTCTGTTCATGAGATCACAGATTAAATTCTTGCTCTATTGGTTACAAAGTGGGTCGTGCTCGCAAATCAACCCTTACTTGTGAGATAAAGAACGAAAGCGTGTGGCTTGCGTTCAAGACTGGCTTTCCCTTTTATAGGAAGTAAGAGAGGCAGATTGGCTCTAGAGTCCTTAGCAAACAGCAGTGCACTGGAACAGCTCAATAGGTCATTTAAACATTGTTAAGTGCACGGCAACCCAAATGTACAGTCAAATACCTACAGTCAGTCAGCCAGTAAACTAGTACAACCGTGACTGCTGGGGTCGCCGCAAGCCATGATTACGGCCTCAGAGACTGATGACATCGCTGGCGCTTTGCTTCTAATTTCTCTGTGGTGCTTGAGTTGCCACTCAAAGAACAATTTAAAGAGGCGTTTCTGGTGGGCAGTACAGCCTAACAGAGATTTATAAACATTACGAGCTCACAGTCATTTGACCCAGAGAGTCGGATATTTAAGGAGACTGCCCCCGTGCCTGTTACTCTTAATGTTAGTTTTCTTGTCGTGACGCGATACCTTAAAATAGCACAAGGAAGCCAAAGCCATTATTACTCTTTGAGTTTGGCCAGCGGTAATGCAGAATCACCGTTGAGTAGAACCAGTTTAAAGAAAGAGCATGTTAAAAGGAGCATGTTAAACTTTCAAAGTTATTCATTGTATATTAATAGTACTGTATGCTGTATGTTACCACCTATGCTACCCCTAATTCCCCTCTTTGGATTGAAGTAAAGCCTTTTCCAAACATGCTCAGAACATTATATAGGACAGGTATACACTATCTGATGCTGAATATCTTATCACAAAACACATTATTTGAACTCTCGTCTACACGTTGCTCAGAGAGCGAAGATCTGTTTTCCGTGATGTGTCCTGAAATTCTCTTGAATCATCAGTTGACTTACTGATGAGTAGCCACTCTGACATTTTGGGGTCTTTTTTCCCCCACAAATTACTTTCTACCATTCCAAATACTCTAAATACTCTAGTTCAGAATAAAGAAATCCCCCACCTTGAGCACAACAACTGAAGTTTCACAGCTAGCAAAATATTTGCAATATTTCATTCTGCACAGAGAACCGATTACCTTTAATCAATATTCCACTACAGTCAATATCACCACAGCTGATTAACAGAATCTAATTTGAGTGCAAGCAGAGAGTGACAAATTCATTTTTCTTATGTTGGTTCTAATTTCTCAGGGGCATTTCTTTCGCGCTCTAATCATGATTTCAGAGGCACTCAGGCTGGTCAGTGCAGCTCAGTAGGACCATATAAACCAAATTTACAACACGCCGCCTCCAACTGCTACACCGAATTTCACCGCGGAAACATGCATGCAGGACACACTCCCTAGCTAGAAGGTAAACAGCTTTTCTTTACAATGTATTTATTTATTGCTTGATGCCTCTGGGTTGACGTAACTGGAACTACTTTTTATTTTCATATTTACTCAAGAGACAAGATGTTTTATGTCATTTATTGTTTACGTTGCCAAACGTTAATGGCAGTGCCAATTGCATTTACTGTGTCTTTTTTCTTGATATATAAAGACATTTTAATGATTTTTGATCTCATTGCAGGTCTGCTTGAGGAGCCATGCGTGGCCCCTCTGGTCTAAGACCAAATACTGGCAGGGCTTCCTCTCCAGCACCTCCCTCAAGTCGCTACTACTTTTCTCTTTTATTATATTACAAGTTAGTTACTGCGGCGACAATTGAATTTCCCTGTGGGATGAATTCATTAGCTATCAGTCTTTGTGTCCTAGGAGATGCTGGTAAACGGCACTAGCCTTTTAGCCGTGTGCACACGCTGCCTTCCTTCCACGAGGTATCTGCTGTGTGAAGGCGTACAGTGAGCAAATGGCTGCTGTCTATTAAATAGTGAGTTTCTGAGCAACAGTTGTTTGACATTTTTTGAATTTAAAAAATAACAAAGAGTACAGGAAAGATTCAGAAAAGGTAGAGCTTCACTGACTTTATCAGCTGGATAAGTTTGGATTTATGTTGCAACAATATAAGAAATTGTAAAAATGAATCCACAATAGTGTAGCTTAATAGGAATTCTATACAGTATTGCCAAAAAGGAAATAGCCATCTCGTATGAAGATAGGAATAACATTAGGAATGCAAATATTTGCAAAAACATCCTGGCAAAGCAATGTACCTTCATCAACCTAAACAAACAACAATAAACCAGAAAAAGCCCCCAGCTTTTCTGGTTACTGTGTACCCAGCTTTTCTCCTGAAATTTGGTTTAACTTTAACGTTT
Organism: Percopsis transmontana; assembly: GCA_025447815.1. NCBI lineage: Eukaryota > Metazoa > Chordata > Actinopteri > Percopsiformes > Percopsidae > Percopsis > Percopsis transmontana. Next base: position 32,723 of record JAOEHI010052097.1, on the reverse strand, counting down.
TGCTGAGAATTGATAAATATAGTTTTAAAGTTCCAACCTTCATTAGATATGAGATGGATTGTTCTATGATTCTACTACAGTATCCAGTACCCAGTTGTAGTAAGGTCAAGTTTCATTCAGCTCTGAAAGCCTAAACACAAAATGTGTTTGTTAATAAACAAAAGTTAACAATCATCCAGTCCTTTACTGTTTACTGTTTACTGTACACTGCTGGTTTTTTCATTTTGGAATGATGAAATAGTGGTGTGAATTAGCCAGGACAGACTGTGGCATTATGGGTTATTTGAGTACACTGTGGAGTGCTGCTGAAGGTGAGAAAATCTTGACCCTTCCCTTCCATAATAACTCTCCACTGACATCAGTGCTTACTCTGTATGTTAGTGGTTATTGTGGGATACTGTGATGTGTGGACAGGGATTTTATTATCTTCTGGGTATTGAATAATTGGCCTCATTGCCTTCACTAATAACTAAATATAATTGAAATCCATCGGTTACTACTTTTTTGATTAGCAAAATTGAATTAATCAAAGGAATAGCCAAATAACTCATTGTTGCATTGCAGGCCTTAGGATAGTACACCTACAGTATATTGAAATTATAAAAAAATAAACCTTGAGCTATTGGCACTGGTGTTAACAGGCATGCGTCTTTGATGAGACCAGTGTCGGGGTCAACCAGAAGCAGGGTTTTGAATAATTGACCCCCGCCCCCCCCGATTCCAACTAACATCTTTAACAGTTATCTACTTAGCAGCAGTTAAGCTTCAGGTCAATTGCCTAAACAGGGGTTGTTTGATAGGCCAGATGTACACGTAAGCAGGTTTACATGGCAATTTGGCAGCAGTCCGGGACTCCCCTCAGGCATGCAGCTGAAAATGCTATACAGCCGTGTGTGGGTTTTTGTGAGCAATCAATAATACAATGCCACTAAAGATGAGCTTTGAGGTTAGACTTAAACCAATTCAGTTAGGCTTTTATTAGTCCTTAGCAGACAGTATAGAGCAACAACATAAAAGCTGATAGAATGTCATAGAAACTGATGGGATGTTATTGAATGTGTCCTGGCATCATTAAAGTGATGAGAGATCAGCGGCAGAAAACACACAAACTCATTTTAGATCACACACACACACACACACACACACACACACACACACACACACACACACACACACTGATATGTATTCACCAGGCACAAGACAGCAGTGATTAGGGCCCTAATGGGTGTGTGTGGTGATGCGTTTCAGGGTGTGTGTGTGTGTGTGTGTGTATGTCAGTCATTCGGTCCATCCCAGTCAAGCTGATAATTCTTTTGTTTAAGTCTGAGCCATGCCTGATCGCGCACACACACACACACACACACACGCACACACACACGCACAAACACACACACACGCACACACACAAGCGCGGGGCCGATGTTTGCTGACCCGAGTCAGGGCAGACTCCTAATTGCACCACTGTGGGCGCTTAGGAGAGAGATTTATGCTTTTTAAAGTGACTATTCCACTACACTAGTTATTTTCTTCAAACATCTCTGACAGTCAGCAATTAAGTTGCCAGGAAGAAACGCATCGCTCAATAACCAAACAAACAAATAAACATGTCATCACACACATGGACACAATCCCACGCAGGCAACAATGACAATAGGTCGCTGGCTAGAAAAGTAAGGGGGAGCTGGTGCTCATGCTCATGCACACGCGCACACACACACAAACACAGATTAGCAACCACTTAAAAAAAAAACACTCTCTGCCCTCTCAAGTTTGTAAAAGGTGGTATTGACGGAATAAGTCATGCGGAATAATAGTGAGACAGAGGACAGGAGGGAAAGAGGTTGGAACACAGTAAGAGAGAGGGAAAGCGTGAGAGACATAAATGGAGGTAGGTGGGGGGAGAGATAACGTATTCATGTAGTCGTATTGATTGTATTGCGTTATAATCTTCTCTGCCTCTCCCATTATCTCTATCAACACACCAATCTCTCTCTCTCTCTCTCTCACCCTTGCAGGCGAACACAGAAAACACATCAACTGAGTTTTGACTGAGAGACTAACATTGGGGCTCTTGCAAGACAGTGTTTAATCACCTGTCTCATTCCCTTATGTGCACAAACAGAATGGGGATTCAACATCAATGTTAGAGTGTCTCTAAATACGCTGGTAAAACTGCATGAGCCGCGGTCCACTTTAGGAGAAATTCGCCAACTAAGGAGCTTGCTAAAGAGGTGACAAATACAACCTGAAGCCATTCTTTCTTCGCTTAAGCTGTTCACAGCAACGAGTAACAGCCTTATTAAAAGACCTTTCGTGGCCCCAGTTTTGTTGTTACATTTTTATTTATTATATTTTTTATTTTCAGAACTACGACTACAAGTACTGTATTTTATTCGTTCTGTCAAGGTACAGTACCTACCTTAGAAATACAAATTCCCCATAAGTGCAAACATTTGTGAAACAAATGAAACAGTGATTCTGTTACTTATTCTGTCATTGTGTCGAGAATGCGTGCTAGTGATTAATATTAATGTTAATACCAAACACTAGTGTTCCAAGCAGGATATTATACTGATAATATAATAAGGATGGAACATCTAAATTAATTCTAAAAATCAATTATATTCTCTTATGGTGTAATTATTATTGTTATGTTCAATTCTATTCCATTCTTTTCCGCAGTATTCAATTGTATTCTATTTTATTTTACTCCTGTCCTCTCTCTGTCTGTCCCCTGTCCTTTTCCATCTGTCTCTCTACATACAGATAGTGAGATTCAGTAAATGCCAGCAGCTGTAGGGAGCTGATAATCTGTCAACTTGTAGCACATTCTTTAACAACTCTCCTAAGTCTAGCATGTGTTAACACACAGCCAACACACACACACACACACACACACACACACACACACACACACACACACACACACACACACACGTGCGGGCGTGTACATATTAACTTGTCACTCCATCTGTTGTGTGCACCCATGCTTCTCAACCTCTTTGTTATACCCATTCTATTATATTTGTTATAATTCAATTCTATTTTTAATTTTTTCTGAAAACTAAAGTTTTATGACCCTGCCACCAATGTAGTCTATCCACAATGGCAGGTTAAAAATTGCCCAATTACTGTTTACAACAGTTAGTTTGAGTTATTTGATTGGACAAGGGGCATTCTGTGAGTGCGGATATTTCACAATAATGACTTTGTTATCACTCCAGTTTACAGGTGTGCGCCGATATAACTGTTGATTACACAAATCTAACTTAATTTATATCCAGTGACAGTGTAAATACGGATAAGTGAGATGGTTATATTTGACCCACTAGAGGGCAGTATTAGACTATGAGCATTGCAATTAAACATGAAGTAATGCGCAGGCTAGAGAGATGAGTATTTTATATTTTACAGCTTCCAGTCAACATTGTTTCATGGCTGATACGTCTTAACTTATGGGTTCATGTTGAGTGTTCAATAAATGGATTGGATTATATTTTATCACACAATTTTTCACGACAAAAACACAAGTGACGGACACATATTTCACTGGCTGCACAATGAATGAAAATGTGCAGATACATTTAAAGTCTATGATACACAAAATAGCTAGCTAGTCTGTAGTCAAACATCAAGTGTTGCTTGGCAAAACATTTTGTTGTGGAGCCGAAAAGTAACTAAAGTAAAAAAAAACTAAATCGGTCTCTGTTGTTTTTATGGTTGGGATCACGTTATTTCACTTCATTAAATTAAATTAAAATTAAAACACACACACACCCTAACATGTTTAACTTGTTATAGACATATAGAGACATTTATAGAAAATATAGTGAATCCTTGATTTTCAACCTTCACTCTCAGCTTTACAGTCCATGTATTTCATAATCATACATAAAGATGAAACAATTTACTTTTCAAAGGAAAACTATTAAGTTAAGTTGAAAACGTTGCCGTGGTTTGTTTAGGGTGTGCATCAAGGTCAACGGCATCATCACCCTATCTATCTACGTATTTTTCACTTTAAAGCTTCTGTTCCTCGCCCCTTTGCTTCTTGCCTCTGCCTCCCTAACCCCTCTAACCCCTTCCACTTTACACTCTCCCCTCTGTTTAGTGCAGCTTCAAGGTGCTTTCACATGACAAGTATCTGCCTGGACATTCATGTTGTTTACATGTTGCTTGTTGTGCTGGGCACAACATGCACTCCACTTTTGCAAGTGGCTTCCTACCTCTCTTCCTGTGGGTCTCCACCTCTCTTCTCTCTTTTATGTTGTAGTTTTCAATGGGCTCAATGCCCCAATGCGGACTTGTTTTTCCCCCCACCCCCCACCTTACCATCTTCATAGCACACACACTGGAGGAAGCCCAAGGTGAAAAGAAGAGAAAGGGAGAGAAGGGGGCAAAGGGGAAGAGAGGGAGGAGCGTAAAGAGGAGACAGAGGCAAAACCAGACTGAGAGGAGAGAAAGACACAACAGAAGGAGGAGTGACAGGAGAAGGGAGGAGTGTAAAGGTGAAGAGAGGTAGAAGATGAAGAGACGGCAACAGCAACCGTGGACACACAGACTATGCACAGGCTGCACTGCAGGCTCATACATTATTCATGACTAGACAACAATGACTTCACAGAAAAAGTTTTCCTGACATAAAATATGGAGAGTTGGTGACCCAAGGGCCAACTTCGAGGCCAGAATATACAGTATGAATATAGTACGGCCCTGAACAGAAACAGGAACTTAAAACGACACTCAATAATGCGTTGACATCCTCAAAACTATTGTTTTTGTTGCGTCTGAGGACAGACTTACCTAAAAACAAGTGGATATAAACAAAGGTGCACTAAATGAAAAGAAGAAGAACTCACCTTCTCAGAATCCATTGCGGTGATGACCCACACACAGTGTGCATTGTTCTCATATTGAACAGGATAGTTGGGAGAAGTTATGACACCTCTGGGCCCCCGTAGATTACTGCCACATGTACGAGCTACAGAGAAAAAGAGAGGCCAAACACAAATATGTATATATGCTGTATATATATATTTAACTCTAAAGTTAAGTGACTTTGGACATTACTTAACAATATAAAAAATAAAACGAATTGACAACTTGTACTTAATGAAATCAGTGTGTTCACGCGTGTGTTGTGCCTGTATTTGTATGCACCTGTAAGGTGCTGCTTTACTGTATAAAAAGAGTCCAACATCAACTCTGTATTTGTCACAAAAATTAGAAACAAACAAATTAACTAATGCATAAATAAACATTGATGTTTGCTAGCAAAGCCTGCAGCAGCACAGTTCACAATACTCCAGCAGCACCATGGATTATGTATGAAACACATTGTGCATGTGTGCATAGTGTTAAATCCTCCGGCTGTAACATGGACATCAGGCTGGACAAATAACTCTTCTGGAGCGTTTTTTTTAAAAACTCGTATCCATGGACGATTTGCTGAGCATGTACACTTATTCTGTAGTGCCTTACACATGCTCACAAGTCAGATCAGAGAAATCCCCAACAGTGGGCCACCAAGCCAGTACTGGGTTCTGAGTGTCTCATAATAGAAGGAAGGAGAACCCTCACCTAGGGCTTGGCAAAGCTAAGATTTTAGCAGTCAAGTCAATGTTATGTAGATAAGCCTAAATCACAGCTACAGTCTCATAGGGCTCTACAAGGTAATGTTTCATGATAAACAAGTGCCAAATAAAATATTTGGTGTTGTTTTCACTGGTATATGGTAGTGTCTAGTGACTAAAATAATAAGCTGACCACCTGTTATATGGTCAGCTGTGTTGTTGTGTTGGACCTGAAAGGGTTTGACTAATTTAGAAATTTGTCTTCCTCTCTGAAAAAAATATAATCTAAAACAAGCCAGTCAGATTTGGCCCACATTTGTGGATTGTAACAAATCATCTGGAAAATGGAACGACATGGGGCCATTAAAAATGTCATGGTAGTTCTTCACTGTGTCTTTAAGTGGGATCTTAATGGTACTTTAGACAAAATACAGTGTCTTTGTGACTTTTAGCATAAGTGTCAATAGATAATATTGCCTAGCAACCAGAATAATATGGAGTAATAAAATAAAACATAAAATAATGATATTTAATAATATAAAATACATAACGTCATGATTCATGTTGAGGTTCAATTTTTTTTTCAGTTGGTTAAATGTTCCCTTCCCATGCTATAGGACTCATAGAGCTTTTTTACCAGCAGCGTTTTTCATGATTCTTTTATTCCTCCTTGTGCACTTTTTTTAACCACATTCATTTTGCCCTACTTGCCGGTAAAAGTAATATTGCCTGTCGACACTGGATCATAAAGTTGCTGTGTATTATTGCCTTAAAGGAATATTTGTCACAAAGTCAGTGTATTCTGTCAAGAGTCCCCTTAAAAGTCGTCTTTACGGCACCATAATATTGAAGAGCCATCGTGACATTTTCAATTCTAGTCAGTTTTAGTCAATAGGCACTGTCATTGAGTGTGTGGGGGGAACTACACCACATCGTATATTGGCCCTTTATTTATCATAATGACCTAGCTGGAGGCTATCGCCTCTATTAGGAGGTGGTGGGGAGGGGGTGAGAGGAGAATAGATGGAGTGAGAAAATGCTCAGACACTGAGGGAGGGAGAAAGATGGAGTAAGTAAAGGAGTAAAACCGAATAGGGCATGGGGGGAGAGAAAGAGAGAGAGAGAGAGAGAGAGTAAAGCCTCAGACACATATAACGCGATTTGCTAGTCTCCCATCCCAAGTTGGTCGCTAGTGGACATTCCAGGCTCTGGTTGCCTAGGTATCCCTCTTGTATATTTCCCACCCGAAATGTAAGTCAGTCAACGGTATCCTCAGCTCCCATTGGTAGTCGCTTTAATTGCGTCGGTATCCTTATCTCCCATTGGTAGTAAAGTTGAGATTAGTTTATCTCGGTACCCGCCCACTTTGCGTCGCCAACGGTTATTTCGCCTGTCATCGCTACAAGTCTCTGAATTTCATTGACACTCCATGGTCTCTCGTTGCTACATCACTGCTAGCCTCTTTCAATGTGTCTGGGGCTTTAGGGAGTCAGAGAGATAGATAGGAGGAGAGAAAGACCTCAGATGACTGATCTGCCTGTTGATTAGAAAAGAGAGCGCAGACGCACACAAGGGAACACACACACACACCCGCACCAATTAATGACATATACATATATGCCGTCACAAACATGCACAATCCCAGACGTAACACACACCTGTGTGTGTACAAGCAGACACACACACACACACACACACACGCACGCACACAGCACAGTGATTCATTCTAGAGATCAGTTTCTAATTAACACTCGTGTCTCAGCAGAGACTAGGAAATGCTCGGGGGTTTGAATCCCAGGAGAGTGCTCACACTACAGCTAGTGCGGGTTTTAACCTCAGCCTGTACCCCTGTCTGGCTTCAGGGCTGTCTATCTGTATTCACGTACGTTTGTCCCTTGGCCTGTCTGTCTGTCTGTGTCAACATTTATATGGTCGACCAAACCTAAAAGCAATGCAAACACCGTAGAACAGTGCAAAGGAGAACAAGAATAGAACAGTTAAAATAATTTTAGTTCATATTTATCTAACTATTTAACTATATTTAACTAAGAATTTTATGTTGAATTTTAATGAATGTAAAATTTTTAAGAGATAATGTGCATTGTGGAACATTTTTTTGTTCCTTTCCTGTGGGTCTCTTGCTGACAGGAATAGCCCTCGTAATGAAAGAGGGCAGGTTCCAACGGCCACAACACACTGATGTGTAATACACACATGCACACACACACACACACACTATAATGCGATGTGACAGGGACCCTACAGTATGTGTCTGAGCAAAGGGATGGCCTGTCCATCAAACGCACATGTGCGCACACACACACACACACACACACACACACACACACACACACACACACACACACACACAGCTCAGGGGGACCCTTGCTGCAGCAGCTATGTATAAAGTGTGACATTGTCCTTGTGGCCTTGTGGATGTCTGTACGTGTGTGTGTGCATGCTTGCTTGCTTGTCTGCATTTGTTTGTGTGAAGCTAGTTGCCTTTAAATTTTATATTTTAAACCGTGTATTGTCACTCAATCATTCAATCAGTCAATCATTTACTGAATTTGTCTGTTAGTTAATCAGTAAAAAGGGGATTACGAATATATATCACATTTGCATGAAAAAAAATTTATTCGGTTTATATAATTTTTTTTCATTTTTTCCCAACATTTTGGAAAGCAACACTGACTTTATTATATATAAATGTTAGTTTTCATAATTTATGTACAGTACCTTTTTAAATGAGTGTATGGTCAACCACTAACTTCAGCTGCTCAGTAGTTTTTTTATAATAACGACAAAAAATGTTTTAAACTCCTTTTTGAACAGGCAAAACTGTATGTAATAGTATTTAAAATATGTTATATAATGAAAGTACTCACACTGAGATATGGGGGATAAAAGGGAACTACTGCTAGATGCTTTCTTTCCTTATAGTGAATAATGCATAATTAATTTTTGCGTATGGTTCTGAAAATGTGTAGTGAGTTTTGTTGTATTACTTAAGTCAGATTATACCTACTTGGATAGCCGCTATGTCGTTAGAGACACTGGCTTGGTTTACACAGTGTTTGCAGGGTTTTTTCCATACAGTGTATCCCACACGTAAAGGTTTTTGATGACCTATGGTAAGATTCTTCACAAAAATAAAAAAAGTGTCTAACACTGCAAATAATAAATGATCACTGAAGAATTAATTCTTAGTTCTACCTGTCTCTGTAAAGGAAAGAGACGAGCAGATGCTCAGACAGACTGACAGATAGGATGCAACTTACTTCTACAGATGGGTCTGTGATCACTCCAGGCTGCCAGCGTGTCAGTGACCCGTTGGCAGGTGATACTTTTGGAGCCCTGCAGGACGTAGCTGTCATCACAGCTGAACTGGACACTGGAGCCGACTCTGAAGTACAAGGACACATAGCCACGCTAACACGCGTCAGACCAGTTTGACCAGGTACTGAATTGTGACAGCATGCGATCACCATAGGCCTTAATTATAATACCAGGATTCTTGATGTGAGAGAACGATTTAGTTAGCTATCCCTCCTAACCCTATGTTATGATACTTTTCATAGATCCCCCTTCTCTTTTCTCTCTATTTCCCTCTTCTCCCAATACTGGTGCCGCACTCTGTTCATTTGTTTCTAATCTCTCTTGTTTCCCCATTCCCGCTCCTTCCCCGCTGCCAAACACATATAAGGGACAGCTAACCGCCGAGGTGGAAGTCTGCATGACGTCTGGTCGGTAAAGCTTAATGTCTGAACCCTGCTGCTAGACACAGCAGTGTCCCACCTGCCCAAACAGCCTCTATGAAAGGTCTTGATTGTTCAATGGCTCCACTCTACCATGCAGCAGTATATAATAATACACCCTGGGCAATCTTCTCCTATTTAGAGCCCTGGCGGTGCATTTGTTGTGAAAAGTCGGGTTGTTAACTACTAATTCTGCTTTTTCTCTAAACTGACAACACTTGACAACACTCTCACCCAGCCATGTCACCCTTAATCCCACTATCATAGTGCTGCTAGTTCCTTTACAACTATTTAGGCATTCCATGGCAGCTGACAACTTGGGATGTGTGCGTCAAGCTTGTTGTGACATCTAGTGATGAAAAGGCAGTCAAATTCTCAAGTTCCCAATCTCTCTCTATTCTGCGATTCAGCTCTTCGGCAAGAACATCACACTGCTCTCTCCTTCCCCATCACGGCATCCTCGTGTTCTAGCTCCTGCAGTGCTTAATGATGATTGGCGCGCACACACACACGTGGGTAATGTCCTTTACTTTCAGTCTCTCCTCTCCTCTAATGGTCCTACTGAACGTGTGCACTAACGGTTAGTAATGGCATTGTGTAACAGCTTGAGTTGGGGATTAAAAGATAACCCTTGCTTTGATTGTGTGACATTGAAATATTTTATTTTTTCACAGAACAGTCTCGGAGCCAGGTGAAACTTTTAATGCATGGCTTGGTCACTGGCAATCACAAATGAAACATGGACCATCCGCTACTGCTAAGTGCATGACTCATAAGGGGGGGGGGAGATCCTTAAAATTGCTCCATCCTGATGAGATGGAATGAATTCTCCCCCCTCGTTACTGATTGGAAGACAAGCAGTTCACACGGAGCTGCATAAAAAGTCCCATATCTGTGATCCAAGTCTGTTTCTTTCTTTCTTTTGTTGCAGCACCTATATAATTACAGTAAAAGGGCATGGGGTGACCTAGTCATATGCATTAAGAATTACTGACTGCAAATACTGCACACACACAACAGGTGTATCATATTGCCCTCTGTTACCCCTTCCTGAGCCAAGCGGTACCTTGCGAGCAGTGAATTATTTCCAACTAAGAAGCAAAAATAGAGCCCATTCTCTGTAAAGTCCCCAGAAGACATCAAATGTATTCAGGTTTAGACAACAAAACAATAGAGTCTACATGGAAACAATGGGGTGAATACAGACAACTAGGACCCGAGTTATTTTTTCAGGGATGAACAGGGCTGTTGTGACTCAAAACACAATGGCAACAAAAGCTTGACACATAATCTGAGCTAGCATTGTCGTATTCTGCTGATGTTAGCTTACTTTGCTGTCTAGCCTGTTAAACTATAACTCAACCATCTCATGAATTTATCTGACCTCGACTGAGGGAACGCCCTTTACCCACCATGCTTACAAAGTAGACATTTTACAGGCTGATACAAGGTTATTTTTCGATAGGGCTACAATGTCAGAGAAACCTGTGCTGTTCCAAAAATACACGGTGAAAAATATAGAACCAGGAAGCACAAAGAGAAGGAACTCACTGGAAGGTGGAACCCATCCTTTTGCCGTTTTCTGGAACTCCGGGATCTGGACAGACATCCCCAGCAAGACCACTCTGACTCACTAAAAGAATAGAAAGACAAAATGCAGCACAGTGCATGTTGGTACAATTCTCAACACTGAAACCCTTATAGATAGATGTGCTGTGACACTATTGAGAAACATTGTTGGGATATACAGTATGATACCCCATATGTGGACCAATACCATGAAATGTAGACCCATCTCAATCTCTCTCTGTCACTCTCACACACACACATACAGTGCACACTGCAACAACTGATTAAGTACATTTTTCATTTATCCCGTTTTAGGGATCTACTATTGTTGGAATGGCGCTATAGATAGGAGCATAGCATCAGAATGCCTAAAATGCAATGTAAATGTAAATGAGACCAGACAACATGACAGAAACCAGCTTAGACCAGTTCTGTTTTAATGATACTGTAGATGAAAAATGGCGGTTAGAGAACAGCAAAAATAATAATAATTTTGGGGGACACCTTTTAGGACACTCAAGGACAACTTAGATTCATTAATTACATCAATTGCAGTACAAATACAAAACATCAAAAGCAAAAGTGCAGTATATACAAAAGACTAAAAGTTATAAGCCTCCTTTGTGTCTTGAGGAGCTTAGTAAATGACATGAGTCAGCATGTGGTATGTGCAGGGGGAGTGTATTCCAGAGCCTGGGTGCTGATCAGCTGAAGGGTCGGGCACCAATGGTGGACAGGCGGAATGGGCGGGGGGGCGACATGGAGACCAGCAGGGGAGCAAATGACAGGGAGTTTGTCCAGAGTGACACCAATGTTTTTGAGTGTACAGATGTGATGATTTAGAGTGTCCTTGGTTTGAGGCGCAGCGCTGCAGAAAATGCTGCACTCTCACGCTTGGTCACACAAGAGGGTTGGAGTATTTGTATTGTCCGATCCATTCACTACAATGCTAAACTCATCCACTAGGTGGGGCACAGAAAGCAGGCACATTAGTGTGTGCTTGGAATGTGTCTGAATTATTTGAATAAAATTTATTAAAATGATTTCATGTCTTAATATGGGAGAAAAAGCAGGTGTCAGCACTGCTTTCTGGGTATACAATACGCATGCATGAACTGCCAAAATGTGACTGAAGACTAGATTAATAGGAGAGAGAGAGAAAGAATTTCAGAAAATATCATAATCTAGTCAACCAATCTACTGCAGCCTAGAAGTAATAGCGCAGCAGTAATAGGCCTATGTTGTAAGCCAACATTAAATCATAGCATTAAATAATGAATAATTTAGAAACCCACATTGATCATGCTTTATGCGTGGAATTCAAACTCAAACTAACTACATGTTGTGCCATGTTGTGTCGTCGAGCTGATGCACCGCAATTTATCTGCCACGACACCGCGGACATTTTGAGTCATCACATCTGTAGTAGGGACCAGGAAACCCTCTGTGGAGATGTTGACATTCTTCTGTATGGAGAGGGTGGGCTTGAAGCTGATGAGCATGACCTCAGTCTTATCGCCTAAGTTTGACGAGATTCATGCTCATCCAGCTCCGGGTGTCTTAATAGATAGAATAGAATATACTTTATTGTCCCCTAGGTGGTATTTGTCATGGACTCAAAAGTACGTAGTGCATAGTAGTAGCTGCCCTTACAGACAATAAATACATGTAAAATAACAGCTGAAGACGTACACGTAGACTCATGATACATCCAATAAAAGATTAAAACTAGTAAAATAAAATAAAAAATAAAATAAAATACAAAAACATCAAGCAGAACAAGAAGTTATTGCACACTTCCCAGGCCTCAGCATACCCTTGAAGGCGGTTGAGGAGGGAGGTGGAAGGGATGGTGGAGGTGGTTATGGTGGAGAGGTAGAGCTGGGTGGACGTTATGGTAGCGCATGATTATACCCATGGGGATATATAACGCCAGGACAAAAGAATAACAAATATACGGAATATAGAAATAAAACAAAAAGGTGAGCAGGTTAAAAAAAAAAAGAGTGGGGAAATCGCCAATCATCACCTGAAGAAAGGGCAATGTATAATCGTCTCTACTGTCTATTATGTAGTCTATTATGTATACTGTATCTCTCTTTCTCCTCTCTGCATGTTTCATGCTGTTATCCAAGCACCAATCCTCTCTCCCGTGCATTACTGTACATACACAGGCCTAGATACAATACATACAAGAACATTATTTCATTAAAAGCAGTTTTGTACTTCTAAGATTAAAAGAGTGTTGGCTGCTTTGCGGTTTGTAGTTCTAGTTTGTAGCTGAGTAAGATGGTATCAGACAGAACAAACTGTCGTTTTTGCTTTGCTATTTTGTTTTTAGATGTCCTGTCCGATTAGCAGTTTCACACACATGCACATACACACGCGCACACACACACATACAAACAGTTTGTGTATATTTCACCATCTCCCCCTTTCTCATTTCGGCTCACTCAAATTGAAAAGGGCATCATTGGCATCCAATACAAAGGTTCACATTGGCACAGCAAATCCAGCTCATGCAAACAACATGAGGCGTCAGGGAAATGGCTGCCAAATACTGATGCCTAGCTCGTGTCGAAAATGTTGACATTCCTCAAGTTGACTTAATCCCATATTTGCACTTTAAAGAATTTAACATTTAAACACAAGCTTATGATGCATAACGTAATTTCCATATCATCAAAGTGTTTTCAGCAAAGCTTTCATCTTCAAAAAAAAGTCGACCTATCATGAATTTGTAGTGACTGATGCGTGTTTCTGATATCCCTCAGTCCCGTTCAGCAGCCCACACATAGGTGGAGCTTCAGCTCACTCAGTGACTGAGTCATGTCTCTGCTGTTTTAGTCTCAAAACACACACTTCTAACAGTAAATTGTGCTGCACATTGTTTTCAGCAGTTTCCATATTTCACACTAATTACATCTGGCTGGCCGTTCAGTTAAATGAACAACCATATGTTGATATTTTTTATTTTTTATAGTGATTAGTATGGTTCAAGTAAATTTCAGGAGCTTTTATTCAGGAATTGTTTAGCTGGTAAATTAGGTAAGCTGTGGTTGTCTGTGGTTGTCATGAAGGCAGAATAAAAGTCAATAAAATCTATAAAACTATACCCTGTAAATAAGAGTAAATTCCCTAAAATTCCAACATACACTGTTAACATGTAAATACAAACACCATTGCCATTGGGCATTTGAAGAAAAATAAGTTGTAAACCAGTCTAGTTATTTCTTAAGGCTGAGACCCACACAGCATGCGCTGTGTGGGTATAGAAATAAAAAAACACTGAACCATATCAGTTATATGTGGTATTGCCTTTTGCTATCATCCCTTATTTTGCCTTTTTGATTAGCTCAGGAAATGTATGTATTTGTTTTTATGTGTGAGTGTAATCAACTGAGGTGTTTGAGGTAAGACCTTCTCAGATGCCCTTTAGATGTCCGCTGGATGAGAGGAGGATGTGCGGAGTGAACTTTGTTTATATGCACTCTTCTCCTCCTCTCCTTGCCCTCTCATGCACTCTCCTGTCACCACCTCCTCCGCTCGCTCCTGGACATGGCTCTATTACAAGAGCAAATGACCGCAGCCTCCTGTTTTATCTATGTAGTCATCTTCAGTCAGTTCTTTCTTTCTTGCATATATTGCAGATGGGAGTCAGCATGTTATGAAACTGTGCTAGTTCAATGGCTCGATCCTTATGCCTACAGTGTTTATGCCTACACTGGGCCTTCTTTTTTTCTGTCCATCATGTATTTCAGATTGGATTAAAAGAGTCAGCACAATTTTGATTAGCAACAATGTGCTACACAGTATAAAGTTGTTCTCTTCGTGTGGTTACTGTTATAATATATGTTAGACACTGTTTTATGGTCATTTAGATTATGATTCATGAACACTCCGGTATAACTCATTACCATATGTCTCTGGTTCTCTATAATGTTTACAGATTGCAGATTACACATTCTCTGCATTCTAACAAATTTTACTTCTTCTGGGACAGCTACAATCGGGAGAAGTGTTGTTTAAAGACTGGTTGAGGTTCCAAAATGAATCGCGGGTCTACTTTTAGTACGTTTTAATGAACCTAGAGCCCTGGGTGGGAGAATGCATTTACTCAGTTGGGTACTTGCACTGAGACTTTGTCCCTGGGAGAAAGCTCACATTTACTCAGTTTTGGTCCCCACGTGACAAAAGTACTGGTATATTTTAATGAGACCTGGTCCCAGAGTGAATAACTAAATTCCTCATTTAGGTCGATGACTGGAAAAGCTTAAGTGGTCCCTGGTCCAGACAGTTAAAAGTCATTATCATCATTCTCTGTCGGTGTATAATGATTACAGATAATATAACAAAAGCCATTCATAGCTTTACTGCATTAAGAGTAGTGGACACAAATGTAATAAATACTGTGGTTTACAAGTGTCAAAATAAAACCGTTACACCAAAGCTACGATGTTAAGTGACACATCTCAAAGGAAATATTAGGCAGTAGCAAAGTGTTTTATATCTAGGTGAAACAGATAGTAAGATGCAGGCCAAGAAGTTAAAATAAAATGCTATTTTATGCAGTTTTTGCATCAAGTCACAGACTCATTAAGAAAAGCTAATTGTAAATGCTAAAGCTATATGCGGGTTTTAATAATTTGTAATCATATAATTACCAATCTCCTAAACAGCTAAAGTGCATTTGTGTGGTCCAAATTTTGGCATGTTTGCAATGGAACTCAATTACACATTGCATTTTGTATGACAACAACTCATTGTCATTACATGTCTACACACACACACACACACACATTTATTATTTACATTTTCAGCAGGACATATGCAAGGCACACAGACACACAAGAGAACATACATATTTGTATTTCAAATACACACACACACACACACACACAATACAAATGTTAATTATGCTAGCACATGCTTGGCTAAGCATGTAAATCAGTGGAATTATTAATGAGGATTTTATTATGAAGCTAAATACTAAGGAATGCAAGAATTATTTTGTGATAATTAAAAGCTTATATCACATGATCTAAGCACCATTTCAGAGGCCACCTCAACATGCCAAGGGAAATTTCTGACACAAATTTCCAACTACAGGATAATGATTCGTATTAAATACATTCAAGAGTTTCAGTGCCGCATTATCTACATAAGAAGTTAAACTTATTCCAAATAGCCTGGCACTGATACTAAAGCTATTTTTCCTGGGATACTTTAAATTCACAGCCTCTACTAAATGTAATGATGAACTGACTTATTTATTTTGTGTATTTGTGTATAAGTGTATTTGTTCGAGCGTACATATGTTATTAAGATTAATATAAGATTAATATAAGAAAAATATACATTCTAACGTTAATGGGGGAAAAAAGATAACTGTCAGAACTGCCATGAGTTACTAAAGCTTATATCTATAATGCATTTGGCATTAACATTTCAGGCACATTTGAATACATTCTTGAGGAATGTGACTTCAATCTAAAGTATGAGTTTCATTCTAAAAGTATATGTACCATTTGAGGGGAAAAAACTGACCTATCACCTATACAACACCGTTTTTAGGTAATAACAACAGATAAACAACAAATGTATCTATAATAAAACCACTTGCTTGTTGTTCAAGCACACCCAGCACATGCCGATATACAAACACACACAAAACAAAACACTGTTACTGTAATATATAAAAACAGCATAGGCAACAATGTGGAGGAGAGCAGAGGAGAGGAGAGGAGAGGAGAGCAGAGCAGAGCCGCGCATAGTACTAAGTCTTGTCTTCCTGGCAGGGCAACCTGAATGAAAAATAGATGAAATCACTGCTGCTGCCACATCAAAGGGGAATGCAGTGTGTGTGCGCGTCTGACCGACTTGAGCATGTTTAAACTTAAATGGCATTGGTTTTAAAAAAGAGCTGTCTAAATGACAGTAGCAAATACATTTCCACACACACACACACACACACACACATGTATGGTTAGTGGCACCAATCACAATCTAAACTCTCATACAGATCCATGCAGACACAGCATGTCACCTAGCCCGTTCTGACACACACACTCGCACACACACAAACACTTACAGACAGCGTTCTTGTGACTGGAGTCTTTACTGGGCATCATCTTCACCCCTCTGGACTTGAGCTCTATCGCTTTTTTCACTGAGCGAGAGAGGATGAAAAAAAATAACATTTATAATGCATGCTTCTATTGCAACCATGCAAACAGCCCAAAACAAACTTGAGTCCCCCATGCCCCATGTAGAGAAGCACAAAAATATCTGGAAATAGGAAGGAGGAGAAAGGAGAGGGGGGAGTGGAGTGGAGAGGGAAGGGAACAGCTGAGAGGAGCAGCATTAAAACCATTTTATTATGAGCAGCAGCATTGTAAAGGATAACAAAGATCTGTGTCACAACCAAACTGCATTCCACTGAGCAATACACTTGGCATGAAAAGATACGTTGCTATTTTTCACTCTCTCCCCATTTCCCACACACACACGCTTATAACTGTAAAGTTATTTGACTATTGTATGGACCAAAGCTGACCATGAGAGAGAGAGAGAGAGCGATAGAGAGGAGGGGGGGGGGGTGCAGATAAGAAGCCAGCAAGATGAGAATGAGTGAGGGACATACAGTAAGCTAAATACAAGAGGAGAGGGAGATACATCAAGAGTAACAGATAAACAAAAGATATTGGCCTATTTCCCAGAATGCTTTGTGTCTGCGGCAGCCAATTAACGCTGCCCTTCCACATGGAAAAGTAATATGAGTATTAATATGCTAATTATGCCATGTTAAAAATCAGTAGATGCCAGAAGTGGTCTAGTAAGCTTGTGTCGGACTTTTTCCTTAAAAGTTCTAAAATCTGAGAATATTGTGTGGGTGCGTGTGTGCTTGCACATACCTTGATACTGAGCACTGAAACCTTTTCTACGATGGTTACTATCAGAGGTAAAATGTAGGCGGAGCCAGTTCTTATTGGATATCACTGGTGAGGGCAGAGTTGTACCAGTCAGCCTAGGAAGCAAAAAACAATAATTCACAAGTAAGCGTCACTATAGTTTAGGGCTGTATCCGACAGAATTTTGAAAAAGTCTAAACATATTTAGCTGTTCAATACGACGATTCGACTATTCGTTCCTTTTTCAGAAAATCCATTGGCATGAGCTTCAGTGATGATTTCGACCGCATTGCTGTAATTTCTTGACTATTAACCGCACCGTATTTTAACAGCGTGTATTGACAGCACCCATGTATTGACGGCACCCGTGTAATAACTGCGCTTTTTTTATTGTGTCACATACAACTCAATGCCACCTGGCTGTGATGCCAGCATAATAGTCAAATCCAACCACGTCTCCCAAGGGCAGTACTCGCTGTATCTGCACCACAGATCTGCACCGCCAGCTAGCTAGCTAAAGCCCTGCTAAAAAATGTATATAGTTTTCTATAGTGTTATGAGCATAGAAAAAATATTTATTTTCAGCGAATCTCTAAATTACATCAATATTGTTCTCTTGAAACAGTATTTATAAAAGATCGCTATTTTTGCAGTGTCTGACAATGTTCTAGTCAGTGAAACTAATGAGCGCAATGAGAAAAAATGCATACCCCTGTAGCCTATAAGCCTATAAGTTTACATCAATGTAGGATAAACCACGGTTATGGGTCTGGAAATTAAGGTAACACCACATCTGTTTTATGCTGTTATTACAATGAACACTGACAAAAAAAAACAAAGACTACTCGACTGACGGGCCTCCGACTGATAATTCGACTCGTCGACTATAGTAGGGGAAGCCCTACTATACTTAGAGACAATCCTTGTTAATGTAGTAATGTTGTCACATTTTAGACATATTAGACAGTCTAGTCAATAGACACACAATAGGAGGGAAGTCAACACAGGTTAAGGGCTTTTTAGCCACAAGGTCACCCCACAAGCTCTTTTGTTCCAATAGTGTAGTACTCTATTTTTGAGTGTGTGTTTAGTATGACACGTTTTATTTATCATGCTGACACTTCTCTCAGATATAATGAAGGTGAAGGTGTGTGTGAAGGCCTTGTGTGCGACTGAGCAGAAAAATCACATTATACTAGACACAATATAGTCTTAAGTTTCCAAAGCCGCAAATAGTTTATCACATCAGGTCTTGCCCATGTTATGATTGAGTATATTTGCAGTGGCTCTGGGGGAACCTGACTTGCAAACAAACATTTTGTGACTTACTGAAGCTATTAGAACTAACAATGCGTGCCTGTTTTGTGGCCGGGTTCACAGACATGATGATGGGGAACAAACCTTTTACAGTCAATCAGGGAGACAGTCTTTGAAAAGAGGCTGCCACGTTGTAATTATGTGTTAGCCCTTTAAAAATTACCACTCTTGTGGAAAACTTAGACTGGAGTAGAATAAAATAGACTGTGCCACAATGGCAAAAACATTCCATTTACCTTAACTGATCTTTTATCTTAACTTGTATTGGACAGATACTTGTATGGACAAATGTTAAGAAGGTAAAGATAGATAATATCTGTTTTAAAAGGCCAATGGAATATTATGGTTGACGGCTGAGTAGCACTCTGTCTGGCGTAGCCTCTCTGTGATGGCTTTAAAGCAAGGCATTTAACCCCAGTCATTTAACAGTCTCAATGGACATTCTCAGGTAGAGAATGTCGACCTACGGTGTAAAAATATGTGTGACTGTGACTGAATGAATGCCGCACATCTTCCACGGTCGAAGATTGGAAGAAAAGAAATTCTGTTAAAAATGTCTGTTGAAAATATCCAACAATAAAAAAATACCATGAAAGCTAACTAGCTAGCATCTAAACCAGGATGTACTTGTAATGGTATTCAGTTTTGTTACCATGTAATTTATCCCCAACTATCCATGGATTTGCAATGAAAATCAGATATCTGAAGACTGTACAGGCAGACAGAAATATTTTGACATGGACAATTCTGTCACCTTCTGTTCAGTGAGTTTAATGTCACCTTTTGTTCAGAGTTACAAAGGTTTAGAATTTTTTTTTAATCCAATGCAAGTGAGTTCAGAAGACTGGAGAAGAGAGGAGAAAAGAAGACAATAGATAGGAGGAGAACAGATGAGAAAAGAGAGAAATAAGAAACCAGAGAGAAGAGAATAAAAGACAGAAGAGAACAGGAAAAGCCACTCAACAACATCACAGAAGAGGGGAGAATGAAGTCAAACCGTCAGGACCGCCTAAGTTCATACAGTATCTTCAAAAGCAGCTTCTACAGCATCACCATAGAGACAATCAGTTGGCCACCTATGGCGTGTGTTACATCAGCCTCAGCTGCTTTTGCATTCCGTGACCAATGGCAAAAAATCAAGCGGTGTAAAAACTAAAGAGAAATAGAGGGCTCAGGAGGAAACAGCATATGATGTAAGAAACAAGCCAATGTTCAACTTCCCCAGAGCAACTCTAATCAGTAGAACTGCCCTTTACAGAGCAGTTATGGAAGGTTAAAAGGTTTTGAGTGCTTATTATAGAGACACACAAACTTGTGGTAGTTCAGGTTACTGACAACCTTTAATGGGAAGGCAGAAAAACACAGCCAGAGAAAACTGGAGAGTTTGGATTGGGATTGATAGACAAGTTAAAAATGTAATCTGACAGAACCGTAGAGACAGTAGATTCCCCAATCTTCCATTGTGCTTCGATAAAAAGTGTATTTCACTAAATAATAATGTCTTTGTCAAAAAATAACTATAAATTTGAAGCTCAAACATACAACAAAAGCTTTTTATCTGGAATTCAGAAAGCAATTATCAAAGTTAATTGTCAAAGGGAACAATCAGAGTAGGTAATAGCCTTTCATGCCTTAAAGGACTCTATTGACGTTTTGGAAAATTAGCTCTTTGATCAACTTAGCATAGTTGCACAAGAAAATTGAGGGAAGTGTAATTTCTCGGTGTCTGGGATATTTAGTTTTATAAAAGAACATGCTTTGACTCAGTGCATGGTCTTTGGAGCTAATTGGTAAACAGTAGCAGCTGGGGTCAAGCCTTGAGGGATGGTGGCTGGCACACACAACCGAAACACACTCTTTTTGGCAGCCCAAAGCGGGGAGCAATAACAATGTCAATCTTATCTTACCACACAAGGAATTCCCAAGGAAGAATATGGCTTTGTTGCTTCTGAAAATACAGGCAAAAATACTAGTTAAAAAATAATAACTAACCTGTTTCACTTACAGGTAAGGTTGCTATAGAGACGTCAAATTAGTTATAACGTATCATGATGTTTTTCGGCAGAAGAGAAAGAAATTTCCGCAATCTTTGGCTTATAAAGACTTCTGACTAAGAGGTGTCTCTTTGGCTTATGCGGGATTCACGCCTTCGTTCCTTTGTCTTGTCAATTAAAATGTATCTGTCCTGGGTACTCTACACTTTATCTCTTACCTTAGTTTCTTTCAACCCAGGTCCAACAACTGTTACCACATCAAAATTCAACATTCAAATGCAATCATTACCTTCAGATGTACACCAACAAAATGACCAATAACAGGCCATGTACAAAGCACAGTAATATATGGATTACGCAAATGTGAATCCATAAGGACATGTGGTGCTTTACTAAATAACATTCAAGTGAACACTATACCTTGGTGTGTGTATGGCAGATATCGTTTAGTAAAAATCTAGCTCTCAAAACAGCATTTTGTCTATTAACTGTTTATTTTAACTACATGAGTGTCTTCGTTCCTATTTGTAAAAGGCTAGTGTGTGTGTGTGTGTATTTATGTGTCTGGGTTTGTAAATCAATTTACAAGGGAAACAAGGCACATCTGCATTTACCTTCTTAATTATGTCACTGTTTTCCTGTTTTGTCACAATTTCCTCAATCCATAGACATCAAACATGGCTAGTCTATCACTAATATTTCTGTATACCATAAAACTTTAAATAAAAACCCGGGCTTTTATTTGCTTAAATGACAGAACTAACCCTGCCTATATTTGGGACAGGCCTTTAATTTTATTAATTTTATTAATTAATTTTGGCAAAAACTCATGCTCAGCAAAGATGGGAAATACTATCAAATTGATTATTTAAACCAGTATGGATATTGTATTTAAATTGACACATTTATTTTGTAGCCAGCACGAAAACACCATACGCCTACTGATCTGACTGAGGCTACCTGTTAGACAGACAGTGACGTGGACTAGCTCCATTGTTTACCATAGAATTTCGCTAGCATAGATTCTAACATATTTGGCACAATCAGAGGTACAATATAGGATACTGGTAAACGTTCTAGCATCGCACTAGCATATATGCTAACATACAATATTCAAAAATTTTACAGCCTTCATAGCTTATCAAACAAACTAGCAACTTGTACTTCTTTCATAAAGGCGTCAAAACAAAGAATAGCAAGACAGGATGGCAAACTTACAGTTGGGCCAATATTTGGCAGAGCAAGTTGCTATTGAACTAGAGCACAAGCTTGGACTTCACATGAAAATATTCACAACTTGGATACATTTTTATGAAAAACCAGATTGCGTTGTTGCTGGTTAACTTGAATTAGGGTTTTAGACTCTCATGTTGGGTCAAAACCCCATATTGGGAAGTTCCTGTAGTTGGAAGTTCACTTAGAATGTATTAATTTATAAGTTAAGGGGTCATCCAAAGAAGCGTACCCTCCTGGTATGTGGGCGATATGGAAGTGGTTCTGTCTTGAAGGAGACACGAACCAGGGCTTTTCACAAACAAAGGGTGGTCACATCCCTCTAGGCTCAGAGAGATAGAGGAAGAAGAGGGGTGATTGTTTTACTTGTGGGCCAAAGTTCACCTCTGTGGGCTTAGTCTGCTACACAACTTAGTTTCTGTTTGCCTGGACATATTGTAATTAGGGCTGGGTGATTTAGCCTATAATTATATCGCGATACATCTTGATATTTGGACATCTCCTCTAAAGCACTTCATAAATGCTCGATTTGGTGCATATAATCACACCAGTAAGATGATTCTAGTAGTCCCTGCAACATATGTCTTCATTAAAACATTCTTGTTTATATTCATTAGTGGTTTCGATTGTAACAATTTTAAAATTGCATGCAAAAAGGGGGATGTTACATTTTAAAAACAGTATTTATTCAAACCAACCAGGTTTGAGAAATGCCAAAAATACATTAGTCTGGGTTCTAATGCTACAGTACATGCTTGATCAGCTAGTGTTGGCTGGTTTCTCTTGTGAACTTTTGAAATATGTGAATTCAAACTTCAGACGTTCTCAACTCTGTCAGCAAGCAGAGTGACTCCACTCAGCAGCAAAGAACATTCTCCTTGTCGGACGTCGTTCCATCGGCACTGACCTAAAGCCTTCTAGAAATGCACAGTGTTTACACTGGGCATGTGTTTGATCTATAATGACCCTCAAATCTATATTATACTAAAGACTGTGATTGTGTGCAAATGTGCATGTGCAATGTGCATCATATAAAAGCAGAAAGAAAGAAATAAAGAGAGGAAGAAAGATTTTTCCTAAGCTGCATCTGCTGCATTATTCATGAGAACGGGCCATCTATGTGACATGGAACGAGGGAGAGCAGAGGTCAGAGAGGAGGAGGGGGTGAATGTAGAGGGGCGGAATGTTATTAAAAGGTAGACCGGAAAACTAAATCCAACAATGTAAAAAAGAAAAGGGGGGAATTTTGGAGGCTGAATGAAAACAGATAGAAGATAGAGGTGGGGTTATGAAAATAAAGTATAAAGTATGCTACAACAAAGTAGTACAGCATAGGAATGTACCAAACATAACGTCAAAGCACACAGAGAAACGCGTAGATCACATACTGTATGCAAAACTATCAAAAAGGATAGACATTTATAGTCTCTTCTTTCAGAAGAATAAGCACATATAATTATAATATACATGTACATCTAGGCACGGCGACTTTGAACTCAGTAAAAGCCTGTCCCTTATAACTAGTGAATAATTCATAATTTCCTGGACAAGTTACAAGGTCATCATAAACGTGTAATGTGGAGATAGACAGCTTGCAGCAAAGTAAGACCAAATCACAAGAAGGGGGGGAAATCAGTGGAGGATGGCTTGGCAGGTGGAGACGAGTATGGAGGGAAGGGAGTAAGGACAGATGAGAAGTGAGAGTAAGGGAGAAAACATAGAAACAGAGCTGGGACAAAATGGAGACCGTTAGACTGGACAGAGAAGAAACCACAACCACGAAAGGGAAAAAAGGCAACAGAGCCACAGAATAAAGAAAGAGGGTGAGAGAGAGGGGGTGGATGGAGAGGACACACAGAGGTGTTAGAGAGGTTACAGAGGAGCGATGTGAACAGGGCAGAAGGCAGGGAGACCTGAAAGTCGAGCGTGAAAAGAGAAGGGTAGGGTAAATGGTGGAATGCACTTGAACAAACAGGCCGGAGAGGAGAGGGCTAAATGAGAACAAGGGGAGAAAGATAAGCACAGGAGGAGAAAGAAGGAAAGCCACGCAGAGAAACAAACGAACGAAAAGGCCAACGTGAGAAAGACGTTTGACAGAAATGAGAAGGTGAAAGGAGAAGGAGAGGTGAGGACAGAGGAAAGGAGAGGTAAAGACCGCTGTGAGAGAAGCAGACAATGGCAGAACAGAGGACAAGTCATAACAGAGGGAGAGGAGGAGGTGGAGACGCGAGCAGGAGGAGCGATGTATTTTTGTGGCGAGCAGTATGACTATTATTAGACTACACTTGCCTTTTGGTGACACATGAATATTCCAGGAACATTCCAGGAACCGACATTTTATAACTTTCTATAGTGTGGCTCTTTTCACTTTACCCTTGAACATTTTATTAGAACCGTGTTAATTCAGGCTTATTCTCACTGTATTTATTATAAGTCGTGCTGATTACAGTGTCCGGAAAAATCACCGAAATGTAATGCAAACACGAACAATTGGACAAATGTCAGAAAAGTTGAAAAGCACATTATGTGTAACAGAGTGTTTATTCCAAGTGCTTACCACAATCCCTAATATGCCGGTGCTTTTAATGTCATGGCACCCCCACGCACTTGCACGGAGGCACGCACATGCATAATGGGAATCGGTTAAAATGTAAATGCAATAACAGGAGAGGAGGCGTGTTGCAAAGAAGCAAGTGAAGGAGAGGAAGGTGCTTATAAGATGAGAGTGGAATCAATGGCCTTCCACTCAATTAAGTGTTTGGAAAGGAGAAAGAAAACTGTTTTTTATTTATATATACAGTATACAGTATATATATGTAGCCAGTCCTAGTCCCGCAACCGACTCGAACCAACATCCCCGGCGTGTGAGGCGGACGAACTAGCAAAGGATGCTAAAACCCAAGGGCGCTAGCATCTGTCACTCATAACCTGTGGAGTCACAGTGGTGGAAGTTCCTGTGATCGCCTCCCTCCCACAGACCCTGGAATTGTGCAATGGACCTGCTGTCCAGCACCACCCCACCTCGAAACTGAGCCTACCCACTCTCTATGGCCATGATGGAGGCCCACATCCAGGACAATCCAAAGCAAGCATCGACTATCGGGGGCTGAACGTGGTGATGGTGAAGTTTTCGCTACCCCATGCCCGTGGTGCCGTTGGCCATAGAGCAGCTAAGGGGGTCTCAATTATTCACCAAGCTCGACTTGCGGAACGCCGACAACCTTATCCGTATCCGGGAGGGAGACGAGTGGAAGACGGCGCTCAGCACAACATCGGGGCAATACAAACACCTTGTCATACCGTCATGCCTTTTGGACGCCCCCTACGGTGGTCCAGTCCTATTTAGACGAAGTACTGAGGGACATGGTCGGACGACAAGTGGTGGTGTACATAGAGAACATTCTGGTCTACTCCCCCCCCGCTGGAGGAGCACATCATCTACGTGCGCGATGTCCTTCGCTGCCTGCTGCACCACCGCTTGTATGTCGAGGCGGATAACTGCTCTTTTCACCCGTACACCGTCTCCTTCCTCGGGTTCGAGATCGGCCCGCGTGGCATGAGGATGATCGAGCTAAAGGTGGAGGCAGTCAGGTCGTGGTCGACTCCGACGAACATCAAGCAGCTACAGCGGTTCCTGGGGTTTGCCAACTTTTACCGCCGGTTCATCAGGAACTACAGCACCATCGCCTCCCTGGTCGCTTGTAAAGGGGAGTCCCAAAAGACTATGCTGGAGCAACAGAGGAGGTGTCCAACGACCTGAAGAAGCGCTTCACCACCACTCCTCTGCTTCGCCACCCGGGCCCTCACCTCCCATTTGTGGTGGTAGTGGATGCATCTGAGGTGGGGGTGGGTACTGTGATGTCGGGAATTGCACCCAGGGGCGGTGCACCTCCTCCCCGTTCTACCACGCCAGTGTACTAGCCACCAACCTGCAGCCGTCCATACTGTCAACGCACTCTAGCTTCACACCGGATATCCATTCCATTGATCACTCTCATTCATTCATTGCACCTGTTGTGTTGTGGGGGTATATTTATATGACTTTGTTTGGGCAATGTTGTTGGTTGCTTCTCCGTGCGCGTTTATTAGTTTGTGACTCAGTGTTCGTCCCAGTCCATCCGGTACATGATTGTAGGTGTAATAATTTATTCTGCTTAAGACTGACAGTTCCACTGCTGGCGGATTATAAGCAGACATGTTTGCCTCATGCATTATTTGGGCGTGGGGGAGATGAAAAGCGAGACAGAGTGATAGCTGGAGGGGTGACAGGAAATACAGAGAGGAAACAAGACTAAATGGAAAGGAAGGAGGATAGAGACAGATGTGAGAAGGAGGAGAGGAAGAGCAGGAGGAGAAGAAAGGAAGGTTAGCTAGAGGGAGGGTCGGAAGGTCGGAGAGGGGTTACTAGAGGTAGTGGGAAAGCAGGGTGCTGGATGAGGTGGCGAGGGTGGAAGCACAAACTTTTATTTAGCAATATTTTTAGTGTGAAACGAAACTCACTAATGCGCATTTAGTTGGCTTAGCCAACAATCACTTAACCTCTAAGACATATGCTCTGGGAGGTTAAGTTAGCCCTGTGGAAACACTGTGAAAATTCCTCTATTCTGTAAAGAATGGTTTATTTTTTCATGTCTATACATTACCTTCTGTTCTAATTTTACAAAGCATTTTGCAGTGCAGTGGCTTCCTGTAGCTTGGTTCAGAAACATTATCAACATGGTTCAGGAGTTTTTAAAGTTATTATTCTTGACACTTACTGTACGGTCATAAATTAAATTTGGTTATGTGCTACATTTCCAAGAATTATTTGTTGAAATATGAGCGGCTTTGTCCCTGTCAGGAATGACACTTATAAATGTTTTACTAATGAGGTTAAAGTTTCTAAATGTATTGACCGTTCATGCAAGTGACAGGTGCTAGGTGATTGAGCCACTCTGATCCAGAGCTAACTTGATTATTCAACAGACACAATTGCTGTATGTTGTGCTTAACGTAACAATGCAATGTGTTTCACACAAACAAAACCACACACATATAACATGCTTGGTAATGGGGGATTAATTTACCAGTAAGATGGCGTTGAACCTGTTTGATGATGTTGACCCATGAAAAGCAACAATGATTTTATATTTTCAAAGGACTGATGACCTTCTGAAGAGCAGCACATGCCCATTATGCATGCAGACTTTGATAAATAAATAAACTGTATATGATGAAATGATACGCCTGTTCTAACACTATCTAGAAAAAAAAGAAAAAAGTATCTCTTCTCTGAGTCGTCTTTCCACTACTATTACTCATTTTGTCTCTCTCTTGTCTATCCAAAATACAGCTTTGTCCTCGTCTTTGAAGTGTCTGTATTATCCCCAACAGTGCCTATGGGATGTAACACATTAGCAAGTAATAGGTAATTAGTTGTTATGCATTAAAACACTCTGGGCTCTAGTTTCCTGATGGCGCAAGGCCAGCGTTAGCGCTAACGCAGACGTAATGACAATTTCGTCTGCATTTTTCTCTCACCTGGGCACATATGCTAATTTCCTGGTTCGACATGACATTGGTTGCGCCAAAATGGGCGCAGTAGAGGGTGTGTCAGTCAAAATCAAGTGGTGCAGTGCTAGTTTGTCAAATAAAACCAAATATTGCACTAGCATCTCTGCCTGGCCAGACCACAGACGCAAGTGCTGTGTGGTAGTTTCCGGGCTTTAGGCGAAGGTGCAGTAAGCACAGACTTATCCAAAATCACACACGCCACTTTTGGGTATGTTATGTTGGCCTTGTCATGGGGCTACCCCATGACTTAATTTAAGCCAGTGGTGGCATTTGTATTAGCCTGCTAAGATAACCTTAGCATGTGGGCTAGCATCAATGGATGCATGGCTTGTCATTTCATGTAATTTCAGTTCTGTTAAGTACTAGTCAAAAGTGTAGAAATCATGATTTGAATAATATAACACACAGGCAATTTCAAGTAATTTATTTTAGCGTTATTGGAGTTACCCAAGATCATCCAAATGTTTGCATGTTTCTTTCACCTGTTCTCAATATCCAAGCAGGGATCTGGGTCGAAGTGACAAACAGGAAGTGACCGAGTCTGGAGTATTTATAGGAGGGAAGACCTGGAAGGGTCCAAGTGTGAGCCAGTACAGGGGGTGTACTGGAATATATAAAGTTGCTGTTTTGAGAAGCTTTGTTCAGCATGTAACCTTTAATATCTGGTTTTATAGTTGATGTATTGTGTACTGACGTAGCCAGAAATGTATGGGTATTTAGGGGTTACATAATTGTATTAATTGATTCCCAATTAACTTTGGTTTGTCTTGTAGGAGGGGCTTCCGGTATAAAGGAAGGAGATAGAGGCGCCTCGGGGCAGAACAGTTTTGGCCTGGAAGGGCATCTGTACCAGAGCCCAATAGTCAGGGTCTGACATACTGGTAGTTTAATTTTAGTTTATGATAATGAGTTGAATGGTTTGTATGTAGTTTTGTTTTTATTTTTTATTTTTTTTCCTTTGCTATATTTTTGTAATAATTCACCCTTGCACTATTGCACTTTCCACGTGTCTGGTGAGAAATTAATGGAAGCACCAGATGAAGTACTCCTGAGTCCATGTCTCCTCCTTCCACCATGGGTCTAAACCTTACAAACAGCAGCTTGGCTTACTTGTCAGATAAAATGGGATGTATTCGGCATCCAACAGACAGTACAGAACATAATTCCATCTTCCTCCGCATAGCCCACTCAGTCGAATTCATCCTATTCCTCTTTGATTGGCAACCTGCTGTGGTTGATTCAGTGGTTCTCTTTTGAGGTTGTCTTTTTGATATTTCGTTTTCCAGGCGCTTGGCCGGGCTATGAAGGCTTGAGAAACATAGCTAACTAAAAAGTTAATTAAAACTATGTGGCTTGCTGCCTTTGCCTGGTAATGTTGTTGTTATAAAGCGACTGTTTACTACCACCACGTCTGAATGACATCTGGCTTCCATTTTAAGTGTCAGGCTATGTGCTCGATATCTTTTTAAACAGCAGAATGAGTTCAAATGTCATTAATAACAACTTTGTAACACGCAACACAGGTCTAGGCCTGTTTTGATTGGTCAACCGCCAGAGCGGTGCTGCCCCTGTCAGCTGTTCATGGTTCGCACACACAAAAAGCAGAGCTGGCACCTGCTTTTTCTCCCATAAATATGTCTATCAATGAACTGCCTAAAGCACAGCCATCTGCTGTCTGAGCCAAGCGCTGTGAAGAGAGCTAATAGCAATCGCTAGAAAATCTCTAAACAAAAGTGAGTTTGTCATAATATGTCCCCTTTAAAGTGGAGAACTATTTCCCTGACCTTATTGAATCGGCCAGATTCATAAAAAAACCCAGGAGAATTAGACACAGAGGTACTTGAAGGAGCTTACTCTCTCCACCGGGGCCCCAACCGATCAGATGTTCTATTTTTCTTGGGCACTTTTGCACTTAGTCATTTCACATGGCCAAAGCTGACACAATTCCAAAGGTAGCAACAGGGTCGGCTTCACCAGGGGGCAGCAGGGGGCGCTTTACTCTGTGCCTCCTCACTTCTTAATATAAATGCCAATTCTGTTAATCAAAAGAAATTAAATTGATAAATTGTGCCTATTTTAAACTAAAAACGATTTGTACATTGTATGTTAAATGTGGTCTAAAGTACATAAAATATCAAAGTAAGTATAAATATATTATGGTTATGGATGAATAAAAGGTTACTTAGCAGATAAGACATTTTACTGGATGAAAATTTGTGTTTTTTTTTTCAGTGCTAGCTAATGAATTCAAACATGAGTCAAATTTGACCCGTGAACACTAAGGGTGTATAACAGGGCTATTCAATTACAAATTCAGTTGGGCCTGATTTTCAAACCAAGAAGGTTAGCTGGGCCAATCATTTCAGCGGCAAAGCATCTCGTAATGACAAATATTAAAAGAAACACAAACAAATGTATTGAAAAACATGTAAGGTTTATTTATTGTTTCTCTTTTAACTTTGGTCAGTTTGCACAGCAAAATGTGCATAGAAAACAATAAAAGCACTAACTGAACAGAATCTGAGGTAGCCCCTACTTTGTCCACTTACGAAAGAAAAAAAAACTGACCTATAGGCACCTCTTGTCTAAGCCTACCTAGGCTACATATCTGAACTGTCTGATAACAAAGTGCATAAAAAAAATAGTGCACAGTAGGCTATTAGCAATAACATTCAGTTTCCTTTTGAAACAAAATAAACATCTTGATCACATTTGACCCAGGAACATCTCAAAGTGCATAAAATAAAAAGTGCACAGTATTCACAACTATAGCTAACACATGAATACAAGGTGTACTACTGCACACTGAGGGAACATATTTTAAATCACCACGTGTGATTAAGCATGCCTTTGTTACACAGCCCGCATTATATTACTGTAGGCTACAGTTAACCTGCTTACTTAATGGGAGAAGTGACATTTTTAGTTTTGAACGAGAGCAGTAGCTTTAGGCTCGTAAGTTGTCAATGCAATCCGAAGGCATTGGTGGATAGTACGGTCAGTCAGGGAGCAACAGGAGTTGCTTTTTATGGAGTTCATGTTTGAAAAACTTGTCTCACTGACTGTGCTTGTTGATCCAAACATACTGAGCATGACGATCGCTACTTTCTTAATGTTAGGGAACTGATGTACGTTGACATGAGTCCAAAACATTGCAGGCCCGTTAGTGCAAAGCTCCTGTGCCATGGTTACAGATGACTGCATGTCAACAAGTTCGAGTGTGAATTTCCCCTTGTCAATGGAAGGGACCACTTTCTTTGCTCTGGCGGATAAGTCCCCTTCTATTGCAACCGGCAAAAACGGCCACCTCTATGTGCAGAACAAGTCCATCTAATCGAGCAGCAAAGTTCTTTTTCAGACTCGCAATGAAATCTGTAATCACATCCGTGATTTGTGCGGGGGATGAGATGCATTTGCAGAGTTCGGCCTTTATGGAGCTAAAAGAGTCTCAATAAAGATAAATCCACGCACTACATTCACATATGCACACACAAGATTAATACATGCACACACGTGATTCATAAATACACACACAGGATACACAAGTACACACACAGGATACACAAATGCACACAAAATTCACAAATGCACAGAAGATTAACAAATGCATACAAAATTCACCAAATCACACAAGATTCAGAAATGCACAGGACAAGATTCAGAAATATATTTCTGATGCACACACAAATATATCTTGATTTACAAACTGCTTGCGGTCTGTGAACGTCACTGCATTTGTGTGTGAATTTTGAGACTCCCCTGATGTGGCTCGACACACAAATGCATTTTTTAAAACAGGGAATGGTCTTCAACCAATCAGATTTCTCCTTTGTTTTAGCAAATCACAAGAAGGCACCCCACGTGGGGGATGGTTTACTTATAAGCCAAACACACGAACGCGTTTGTGAATTAACTCTGGCATTGAACTGATTGCAGTATAGATGCCACGCCATCTAGTGACCATTTTAGGCATTTGAGGAAGTAAATTGGATTGATATCATGACTTTCAATTGAGAAAACGAAATTAATAAAGCTGTTACATTCTACATTTAGGCCTGTATTTTCTGCAGTTGCCTATCTGTAAGTATTGTGTAGGCTACATATTGCATCACGCCACGTACAGGAGTGGAATGCTCATAAAGTAAACTAGTAAACTAATGTCGTCTTGGTTGTCATTGATTTGGTGAATGAAGTTCAAAACTACTGGCTATGTAAATGACAAGGCAGAGCTCATTTTACTATAAAAAATGCTTCCTCTTGCTATCCGCTCTGCCTCCTCTATAATAACGGTTAAAAAACATCTTAAAACACACCTCTTCACTGAGGCCTATGGGCTTTAATCCCCCCCCCCTTTTTTGTTTTGTTTTTTTTTGTTTGTTAAGCGTCCTTGGGTTTGTGAAAGGCGCTATATAAATCTAAGTTATTATTATTATTATTATAAGAAAACGCGCGTTTTTTAGAACACCGTTTGTTTGTGCTCACCAAACGGCGTATAAAACGTGGTACTATTACGCGTGGCGAATTGTGACCCTTTTGGCGTTCCATATATGGCGCTGTGTGAACACGTTCGTGTGTTTGGCTTATAAGTAAACCATCCCCCACGTGGGGTGCGTTCTTTTGATTGACTAAAACAAGGGAGAAATCTGATTGGTTGAAGACCATTCCCTGTTTTAAAAAATGCATTTGTGTGTCAAGCCACATCAGGGGAGTCTCATAATGCACACACAAATGCAGTGACGTTCACAGACTGCAAGCAGTTTGTAAATCAAGATATATTTGTGTGTGCATCAGAAATATATTTCTGAATCTTGTCCT
>JAOEHI010052096.1:0-17313 GCA_025447815.1 Percopsis transmontana | reverse complement strand
TTATTATTATTATTATTATTATTATTATTATTATTATTATTATTATTATTATTATTATTATTATTATTATTATATGTAGTTTGATGTTGAATGAACTAAATGATGTTCTGGAATTATGTTGAGTGTTGTTATTGGTCAATTCTCTAGGGCCCACTCCTGATATTATAACGAATCGCAACAATTCCTTTTTAAAACGTTTAGTTTGAAGAAACATAAAGGCAGGGGCTTGAACATAGTATGAGAGTGCATGTACACTTTGCATCATCAAGTGTTAGCTTTCCTCAATAGTTGTTTCCATCTCAAGTAACATCGTTGTCTGTTTGCACAGGTTTGTTCAGAATGGTCAGTAATGAGGGCTCTGATTCGCTGGCTGCGGAGATCACCACTCCAGAGATTCGGTATGTCCTCTTCACCCCTGCTTTCTGCTTCTTGCCATTGACAAAGCATTGCGATGGAGGACTGGTACTACATTTAGCCTAAACATGTCCATCTACAATAAGAAGTTGAAATAATGTCATGGAGAATTTTCTTTCCATTCCTATCATATTTGTTTTCACTGTCCGTGCTCTTCATAATGGTTAGTGTTAATACTTGTAGCTTATATTACTCCTATTTCTATATATCCAGTCCTCCTTTAAACTCACTTTAATGGCATGTGAGTTACCTTCTGCTGTAGTGTGCTTTGTATGTACAGTATGTGTGGATTTGTGTTTTATATCTGTGTGTGAACATTCCTTTCTCCTGCTTTCTCCTGCTTTTCCAGTTGTGGCTCTGCATCTAAGATGGGTTGTAATTGGTCTGACTGGCTAGTTGTGTTTGTGTGTGTGTGGGTGTGTTAGTGCTTGGTTATGTAATGCTAGGTTCCTAGCCTGAAGACTACATTCCATAGGGGCTTGTTTGTTGTGCTGGCAGTTTAAATGATCTGGCCCTCTAGTGGCTGAGAATGAGTTTGCATATGGAATTAGTATATCCTTCACATGAAATCGCCACACTGTCAGTAGTGGCTGAGTTTTTCTCCACAAATAATCTTATGGGAATCCCAGACATGACAGTGAAATCAATGAAACTATAACCTATGAAAGTTATATTAATACCTAATGTTGGGGTTAGGTTCCCTTTTCCTGAAGCAAGTAGAGCTGCTGACAGTGAGGATTTGTTGGGAAAACAGTCGCTTCTATATATAAAACACCATGGTGGAACTAATGGAAAAGGGTATTCTGACTTTTTAGCTTCCATGAAGTTCTCAATGTGAATAAAAGCTACCTTCCTCTTGAACCTTTCCCAGCTAGCTTAGCCTGGCCTAAGCCTTCACAGGCCCGTATAGCCTAGCATCTGTTAGCAAATGGCAGTGAGCTGTGACTACATCTGGAAACATTTAGTCAGTTCTGTGTCTGACTGGGCGTCTGCCTAAATAAAACGTGGCTGAATAGGCACTGTGCAACTACACAATATTTGCTGTCAATAACTTCTTTCTTAAAAGCTAGTATGGACATGGAGATAGATGGCTAGCCAGACAGGTTAAATTAGTAAATTTGTTTCATAATTATAAAAATAGGCTTTATCAAATCATCTGAAACAAAGATATTTGACTCAAACCTAAAAATAAAAATGTGGAAAAGTGGAAAAAAATTGTATTCGACCTAAGATTAGTGAAAATGCACAGAGGGTGAAAAGAGAAATTCCACATGGGGATTATTGGTATCCTTATTTTCCATTGTAGAAAACTATGCCCGTACAAATACACATTCTTTGGTCCTTTTTAATGAACTCTTTATTATGAACATTTCTTAATGTATCTACCAATTCACTACCAACTGTCTGCTGCTGATAGGGAGCACCTGATCCGTCTTCAGCATGAGAACAAGATGTTGAAGCTCGCCCAGGAGGGCTCGGACAACGAGAAGATTGCTCTGCTGCAAAGTCTCTTGGAGGACGCCAACCGCAGGAAGAACGAGTTGGAGACAGAGAACAGGTCCGACAACCATAGGGGTTAAAGCTGCATTGCGGCGTTAATCTGTAATTCTTACCTTGCTAACACAATGGTGTTAAATAAGTGTGTGTGTGTGTGTGTGTGTGTGTGTGTGTGTTTGTTTATTTCAAGGTTAATTAACCAGCGTCTGATGGAAGGACAGAGTCAGGTAGAGGAGCTACACAAAAACCTTCAAGAACAGGGTTCCAAAGCAGATGATGTGAGTAGTGTGTCTCTATCTACATGTGGGGGTGTGGGTGTGTGTGTGTGTGTGTGTGTGTGTGTGTTAACCTGTTTCCGCCAACCATGGTCGGGTTTTCTGTTTGGAAAGGGAAGGGGAAGGTCGCTCAGTATTTCAGTAGTAGTAAAAAATGCTCTGCTAATGTGTATAATTAATAAATGTAATAAAATACTGTGTATAATTTACCAATTATAATAAATTATATTTGTCTAAAGCCGTAAGCCCATACACAAATGCAATCTCTGCCGCATCGGCAATATTGGTGGATTGGCTACACTGTTCAAATCCACATTTAAACTAATGTGTGCGCGCACTTAGCTCTTATCCTTGTGCAAACAAACTTTAATCCTTTTTGTTTATGTATCTGTAATTGTGTGATGTCTGACTAACTCAACACTAACCACTAACACCCATTTCATCCATGTTTGTGTGTGTGTGTGTCTGTTTGGTCACGTTATGTGTGTTCTAGTCTCTGAAAGCTAGTTGTTTTCTTGTGAATGCTACGAGCCCCGTATCATCACGGATGACTTTACCAGGAAGTAGTGATATTTGGAGTGGCATCAACGCACCTCCAAATATTACTCTTTTCCTCTGTGACCTGGAGGGCTGTATTCATGTTCGCTAAGTAGTGGAGTCCTGATGTCTGGTCAGCGGGGGATACCAAGGTGTATCGTCTACAGGAAGTAAATGACTTAAGATTTATCTTTTAAAATATGGCCAACACCACATGTGGGGGTGTGAGATGTTGTGTTCTTTTGAACAAAGTAATCAAGAGTTGATTTAATATTTTTGTGCTAAGGGGTTATAAAATCATGTGTAATTCAAGATTGAAGTTCAAAATCATGTCGTCTTCGTCCAATTTTGTCAGTTACAAACTGGTGAGCAAGAAATAGTCGTAAAGATACGGTACATGCTGGTATAGTAAAAGTGTGCATTTGTGTGTGTGTGTGTGTGTTCGTTCTTTGCTGTGCTCAGTGATTTTTCTCTGCTGGGTGACTAGCCAATCAAATTTTGTATATTTTCTGCATTGCTTACCTTCCTATGTTTTTATTTTGCATGCCATAGCTATCTTTCAATCTTTATTCTGGTGTTTGATTAGGTGGTTTTGTTTTATGGTGTGCATTAAATGTTTTGAAGAAAAAGACATGGGGAAAAGAGAGTTTTCCCCATGTCTAGAGGCCCCTGGAAATGAGTTACTCATTATATTACATTGTATTACAGTGCACAAACTGGGCTAATACTTGCTGTAGTAATTTGATTATAACCAAAAGGGTATGACTATATGGAACTAAAAAAGGTCAATGGTTAGCAGCTGTATTTTTCTGTGTAGAAATTAATTTGATGGCCATTTTCTTTTAAATTCTGCTTCCCCCTATCAGACTATAGTAAGTATAATGCAATCATCGCTGTTAGTGTCTTAATAACTGCATTGTGAAT
Source organism: Percopsis transmontana (assembly GCA_025447815.1). NCBI lineage: Eukaryota > Metazoa > Chordata > Actinopteri > Percopsiformes > Percopsidae > Percopsis > Percopsis transmontana. Next base: position 13,666 of record JAOEHI010052096.1, on the reverse strand, counting down.
ACAGGCTTTGTGAGGATGATCACATTTTAAAGTGTTGTTCTTAACAACAAAACAATAATCCATCAACTAATTAATTAAAAACAAAATATTACGTTTTCAGAATTTAACACCTGTGTAAATTACAGTACGTGCAGTTATTATGCAGAGTGACGTGAAATAACTGAAAGTTCTCTTTCTTTAAGATAAATGTCTCCTATAATCTCCAGATATCTTTTTCTTTCATTAACTGGAATCAGTAGGATCCCCTTAATTCGCTATTTTTTTCCTATAGCTTCCCAAGGCAGCCATTTCCTTCTCATTTAGATTCAGTCTGAGCATGCAATTGTTTTACCAATTCCGCATCAATCATCTTTTGTCTTGTGTTGCTGTGGCATACCACATTGGAAGGTGGCACTGCCTCTGGTTAACAATTTGTATAATCTCCAACAAATTATTCAGAGCAGTTGGCAAATGTGTTTTTGCCTTCTATGACTGGAACACTTGATGAAAATTTGCTTCACAGTAATTGATATAGATAATCACTTTATAAACTACACAAGATTGAGGTTTGAAGCATAAAATGATACATTAAAGATTGATTTATCTATTGAGCGATGGAACTTGTTTACTACCTAGTCAAACCAGAATCGCTGAGGCTCTTTTATTATGAACCTACTGTGCTCTACTTTGCCCTCTAGTGGGCACCGGAGGAATTGTGCAGAATTCCTTCAGATTATTTAGCCCTTTAAGGTACACTCCTTGATTACATTACAGCACTACCCAAGATAAATAGTTATGTTTAAAACACAACTGTGCACGTGACTGTAGTGGGGTAGAGAAAGTGTAAACCTATGAGCGCTGTTGGGGGAGGAGTAGAGAGGAGTGCAGGCCTGTGCACTCAGGTGTGGAAGGGTTTAATCATAAATTCTGTACACAAATCGAGGAGTGTACCTTTAAGCTTTGACCAGCCAAACGCTGATCTTAACTTCTGAGATTGGAACAGTTATGCATTATTAGCCATTCAAATATTTCTGGAGTTCTGTTTTTAAACATAAATTAATCTGAGTGTTAAATATACATTTTTTCGCTTCTCTTTCAGTCTTCTCTTTTGAAGAGGAAACATGAAGAGCACATGTAAGTCACTGCTTTTAGTACTAGCCTTTTAATAAAGTTTTAAATTCAGAAAAACATTACCTTTTTTAAATTATGTTAATAACTGTGCTTGTATTTCCACACATTAAAGCCAATACAACTCCAATGGTGTTAAAGGCTGGTATTTTGCTAACAATGTACTCTTTGCAGGGAGAAACTTTGTGAGTTGAACAATGAGTTGCTGCGGAAAAACTCCTTCATTGACGACATTGAGCCTAAATTTACCGCTAGCAGTGAGTCAAAAAAGCCTCTTGCTTTTTTCTATAACCCACATTATATTACAGTACAGAAATTCAGCACAGTAGTGCATGAAAAATGACCACATATAGTAACCTGTAAAACACAAAGGATCACTGTTTGGTTCCCAGCCCAACGGGTGGAGGAGCTGGAGGAGGCCTTGAAGAAGAAAGACGATGAGATGAAACAGATGGAGGAGAGATATAAGAAGTACCTGGAAAAGGCAAAGAGTGTACGCAGAGTATATTGTTTAAATTTTTATCTCACAATGTCAATACTTTACCATATTATTTATTAAAAGTTGGGTTCATTTTTCATGTTTTCTACTGATTGACATTCTGTATAAAGATAAGGGATGTATGAGGGTATTTAACTAAACAAATAGAAAAATACCAATAACATTTCCTTTCAATGTACTTAAAAGGGAATATTTTGAAGTATTACTTTACATTGGTCTTGTGTATTCCTGCTTCAGGTCATCCGGACCCTTGACCCCAAACAGAACCAGGGTTCAGGTCCAGAGGTCCAGGCCCTGAAGAACCAACTCCAGGAGAAAGACCGGATGCTCCACTCCCTGGAGGTGATTGATCGAACGATCTGCTAATTAACAACTACCTAATTAAGGCATGAATTAGTTGTTCAGTTCTGTTAGGTGGTATAACCATGTCAAACCCTGACCCCCTGTACTAGGTTAAACAAGATTAGCATTGCCTTCTTAACAGTGACACCTTTACCGAAATAATGCTAATAGTTATTATTGAATTGGATGGTCTTAACCTGACTTGTGGTGATCCACTAAACAGAAAGAGATGGACAAGACAAAGACCCAGAGAGACTATGAGGAGAAACTTATCGTATCAGCCTGGTATAACATGGTAAGGAGTCTAAAGCTTTCTCATTAGCCATGACAAAATGTGTATTAATCCTATGTTTTGAGTCACTGAATAAAAATCCCATTTTATTATGTTTTTTTCCGTGTTCTCGAAGAAAGTATACTCATTCCATAGTGGATTTACTTATAGCTTCTGACCATACATGTTCTTGGGGACATGCAGATAATCACTGTGATCTCTAGAGGGCACTGTAGACCTCACTAATAACTTCACAGGTTGCTTAAAATGCTTACATTCTGTTCTATGTGGGTGTCCATTTTAAAGCAGTAATCTGTAACATCATAATTAGCTATAGTGTTTATGATGTGTTTATTGTGTTGGTATTCTGGTCCTTTTGGTGCTTTTTTTTGTTACTTTTTCCTGGCAAACATGTCTGTTGTTCTTTATCAAGGATTAGTGAAGGATTGTATTTATTAAGCAGTGTTGGGGTAACGCATTACAAAGTAACACATTACATTTACATTTAAGCATTTAGCAGACGCTTTTATCCAAAGCGACTTACAATTAGTAGCCTAAATTACTTCACCTATGAATTTGCATTACATTACTGTAATCACATTGCATTTGTCTGTAACGCAGTAATGTAACGCAGTAATGTAACGCATTACTGTTCCCTAAATTCAGTAATCACATTACAGTTACTAATCAAACAATTATGTAGTTACTTATTTTCTGTAAAGTGCTCTTTGGGCTGGCTTTTACAGACTTTTCTGTTGGCTTTGTGGTATTATTTTATAAGGGAGAATAAAAGAAAGGTCCACCTTATTAGTATAGGGGTTTGTGCTGATATGAGGGCATATGTAAGGTTTAACGTTACATTTTTAACTGGCAATTATGTGACAAGGAATCTCAGGTCATATTGCGGAGTAACACAAAAGTAATGTAACGAGTAGTGTAACAAATGACTTTCTACAGGGAGTAAATAAGTATAGTAATGCATTACTTGTGTTAAAAGTAACGAGTCATGTGTAAATAATTACTTTTATTTAGAGTATTGACCCCAACACTTTTAAGTAAAAATTAAACATGAAAGTACCACAAAATGTAGTCCTGGGTGCTACCTCTGCATCCCCTGCCAGAAGGTGATTATCAACGCCCTCGTCACCGCCCGTCTGTCTTTCCAGGGAATGTCTCTGCAGAAGAAGGCAGCCGAAGACCGTCTTGCCAATACGGGTTCTGGTCAGTCCTTCCTGGCCCGGCAGAGGCAGGCCACCAGCATGCGCCGGTCCTACCCAGGCCACGTGCAGCCAGCTACCGCGAGGTAGACGGTCCGGCAGGGCAGGGAGCGCCACGCCAAACTACCCAACAACTCTCCAGAACGTGCGTTGATGTATGGCAGGGTTTGGAGGAGGGCGAGCACAGCATTTCTGTTCAGATGGAGGTTTCTGTATTCCTGCTTTGTTTACCGCCCAATAATTTAATTGTATTTTTTTGCCCTTGCTAGCTGCGAGAGTTAGCTCACCTAGATTCTGTGCTAAAGGACACTCCTATTAACAGGCATGTCTCTACCTTTGTGACTGGAGAAGGCGGCCTTCCGTCAGGGACTGTCTATTTTAAACTGAACCTGTAGCTTGAGTGGGTGTCTTTTTAAAACGTTTGCATACAAACCCATGATACTTTCATAAAATCCCTCTTTTTGCAGTGTTTTAAGTTATGATGTCATCTGGAATGAGATCAGTGTTGGCAGATTTGTAGAGATGTAAGAAGGTATACGTTGACAAGTGACTTTCTAATGGTCATTTGAATTTGTCTGTGTCCGAGTTCAACGGGTCTAATAATGTTTGTTGATGATGATGATGTTGTCTGTTACGTCGCATACTGGATGGGCTGTGAGCGCTGACTTTGCTTTTACCAGGCTTATTAGTCTGGGAATCGCATTACTGCACTCCTGACATTAGAAGGCTAATTGGTAGCTGTTTGTGTCACTTTGAACATTATTATATGCCATATGCCGGGGTGGATTGAACAAAGGAACGTCATTGTGTTGAAAGGTGTCCTGTATCTACAAAGAAAAAATACAGGAAAATAAGGATTACAAATGGCTAATAATTTGCATTACATATCAGTATTTCTAAACCGTGTCATTTAATCACATTTAATTAAATAGCAATGCATTTTCACATTCTATGTTCAAGTTTTTTTTTTTTTTTTTTTTCTTTCTTCGTCCTGTTCCCTGCCTCCATTAATAATGTGTGAGCGACAAAGTGGCCCATACCTTACGGACTGCAGGGGCATAACTGCTCCCTTAGGTTAGATACAGGCCCCGCTATATGACTGCTAGCTGTCTTTCTTTCTCTCTTCTCTTAACAGCAATGCCACTGCATATCCAGCCCAGCCTGGTCTAGCCTGGCCTGGCCTGGTTCGGACTGGGCTGAGGCGCGTGCTGCATGAACTACATGTCGGCCCGTACGTTGTTTTTTTTTTGCTTTGTATTGTATTGAGCCTATGAACAACCAGCCAGCTGCCAGCGAGCACGAGCACTAACGAGCCATTGTAGCCACTCCTCCTCATTCTCCTCCTCCTATCCTCTGCTCCTACTCTCCTCCTCCATCATTACCCTCTCCTGTACCCATCGTCTACTCTCCTTCGTATAGCTTTCGCTCCCATTTGTCTCCCAGACATGCCTGTTTACGCGTTCATGTATACTTGGCCTGTGTTTATTATAGCCTCATGTATCCAATCAATCAGCCAGTTGATTAGCTGACAGCACTTTTGGTTAATATTGGCTTATGACTTAACATTGGCTGGCTGTTTAAGGATACCTCAGTAACTGCTTTCCATATGTATTTTCTCTTCGTTCAGAACAGCTGGTAGGAATCTGTTTGCTTTGACAATGACATGATAAAAAGGTTGGCAGTTTTTTATTATTTTATTTTACTTGGGTTTTTTTTGTGTGTTTTTGTGGGGGGGGGCGGTTCAGTTGAAGCTGTCGCTGGATTCAGCGTTTGTCTCCTGTCACTGTCATCTTTTGGAGATGTGCACATGGCTAATGGAAAATGCTTTTTGGCCACTGCTCCTCACCGTGTTACAAAGTAACATGTTGAAACTGATTATTACCTCAAGTATTAGTGACTGTACAGAGAGAGCTTGTATTAGTCAATAGAATGGTCTGAACCCCTCCCCTCTATCGAATTTATATTGAGAAAAAAAATAAACAAATATCCCCCCCCCACAAAAAAAAACACATCATATAGGAGAAAAGCTGATATCGAGCCCACATCTGATTGTAAAATATAATATAAAATGTGACTTTTGTTGCAGCCAAACAGTCTTAACAGTCTACTTTTTTACAGTCTAATTTCCGTAAGAGGTAACTTAAAACCCCCGTTTATACCTTTTCATTAAAATGTGATCCACATCTGGATAATACAATCTAGCTGTTTACAGCTGGTTTATTCAATTATAAAAATAGACTAATGCAATAAAACGCAAATAAAGCATTGTCATAGGTGAACCTAAAGTAAATGGAACTGCGTATCATCACATGTTTTTATTCATTTTATTTTGAACATTTTAATTAAAATGGTGCTGCTCTTTTCCAATATGTAGGGTATAGAAACGTGTTCAGAAGTAGGTGAACACATGGATTGTCACAGATTAAGAAAGTTTAAAGGAAAGAGCTAAAAGTGTTAATTTAGTTTTTGGTGGGCTCCTATTCTTTTCATATTTGCCACTTAGGCCTATATTTAATGTCTGGCATTTTTTTATACTTCCTTTAATTTATTATACTTATGTTGCTTGTACACCACTTTGTAACATTTTTAAAAATGCTATTTAATTCCTATTTTACCCCTTTTGGTATTACAGTATGTACTGTTCCTACTACAGAATTCTGTTACTTGTTCGTTATGCAACAAACTGAAGATAATGATGAGGCGTTGTGTTGAAGACACTAATTGATTCAGCAAAAAATAGACAATAAAGGGTATGGATAAACCTATTACCTTTTCTTTAAACATAGCTCATGAGTGTAGACTCCTGTTCATTATGAAAATAAACTCAGTAGAAATTGATGTACATTTCATTGGAACATTGGAATTTACTCAAAGTAAAGTGACCAGAAAGATGAAAAATTTTTTTTGAAAACTATTACTAGTGGGGTTTTTAATGTTAAATTTGGATGATGCATTTGGAACCCACAACAGAAAATGTGTATGTACTGGGTTACAATAAACTAAACTTGTGCTTGTTTGTGCAGTGTAGTTGTGATAAAAGAGGGGGCATCTTTTGTAAAGATGTTTACTTGCTCTTTTTGCATGTCTGTTTTATATTATTAAAAAAAGGCTTAACCTCTACAGTTCAGTTTGAGCTGTAAATTAAATGGTATGGAGTTCTGACCTAAAGTGATACTGGTCAGCATAGCTTTCTTACCTCCAATATAAGTCCACGCACTTGCATTTAGGATATTTTCTTTGGGACGATTTTCGTGAACTGGAAACTATCCAGTTTTGTTTTTGTTTGTTTTTTTTTCTTCCCTCAACGTCAACTGATTTCTAAATGATTCTCAAAAGCGTAATGCTTTCAAGAAGCTGATCATATGAATTTTCAAATTACCTTTTTAATTTAAGATGTATTTCCATTGCATTGTAACACTTAAATAAATCTTAAATTCTGATGAAGGTTTCAAATTAATGGTGTAATGTTGGGGCCCAAAATGAAAATTACAGCTGCCCACCCTTATTTGGCTGGCCAGTGATAATTTATTTACTTTGTCGATAATGTAAATTCAGACAATAAGATTAGTTTGAAATTACACTTCTTTTTAAATTTAATTAAAAATTAGGCAGCACCCATACCCTATACAGAATGTTGCATATGTGCAAGTAAACCACCAGTGAGTGAAATTTGTATTATAGAATGAGGATGAAAAACAAAAATAGGTCAATATCAACCATATAATGTGTAATGGTTGTTGTATTTCTTGTTTTTTTGTTTAAGCCTTTAATCAAAGTAGCAAATAATCTTTCCATTTGCCAAGTTTTATATTGCTTGTATACAAATACTCTGTATATAATGTATGTGAGAAACGGTGATAGAGGAAGTTTTCAGTAATTTTCAGTGGGGCGGGACGGGGGGGGACGGGGGGGGGTTCATAATGAGCCTTTCATAAAGTAGCTGTGTGATGAGGGTTTGTTGATAAAACTGTGCTTCCTACACTACAACATTTGCTAATTCAATTGTAAATAAAGCTTGTATAAAACTCTTCCATTTTTTGGTTGATTAAATTATTTTCTTTGCTTTTGTTTTAACAGTGGAGATGATGATGATGATGATGATAATAATAATAATAATATTAAAAATAATAATAAGCAGCTAATATATCATATATATTTATTACACAATACATCTGAAGATTAATTACTTTATTGCAGTAGATTTTCCTTTGACCATGTATACCATCACATGCATTCCAGAGTCACTTCTAGCTAAAATGTACGGTATGGTTATGGGAAAAAAAATTAATCCCTGACCTCGGGCTGCGATGTTAAAGTGATGGGTCTGGTTCATTATTTGCCTGTTTCTTTAAATAAATGTATTTACATAAAATGTCACTGTCTGGTTCCCAGGCCTTATGCCTTTAAACTAGCCAACCAGCTACAGATTTTAGTAAAACATGGACGAGATGCCCAACCTCGTAACTGTCTCCTAAAGACTGTGTGTGTGTGTGTGTGAGAGAGAGAGTGTGAGAGAGAGAGAGAGAGAGAGAGAGAGATAGTGATAGAGTAATGCAGAACCTCTGAGGAAATAAGCTTGTCCTAAAATAGGAAATTTTCTGTCTGAAAATATAGCTGCACCTGTACAGTATGTGTATTAATGTGTGTGTGTTACTGGGTTATCTCTTATCTAGATCTAGATTGCAAACAGACCACATGTGAGTTTGGTTGCATGCCTTAAGACCTTGAGGAAGTCCCTTAACAGTGGGGGAGAATGCTGGGAACCTTTTAGGTCAAGTTCTGCTAAATGGTTTTTTAAGGGAAACTGAACATTCGGTCACCTTTTCGTGTATTCCATTTTTTCTTCACGTAAAATTGTCATAGCTGCCTACAAATGGCATGTCTTAATTTAATGAACCATAACCATAACTTTTAATGAGGTTCTTATAAATGCGTGAATATATAGTGGAGTCTTTGTAACCTAATCTAGAGTCCATCACCGTCTATAGTTCTAAATTAAGATGTGGATTTAGGTGAAGTATTATTTTCTTCCCATCTTGAACAGACTTACAGTAAATATTAATAATAATGTTAATATTATTATATTGAATTCATACTGAGCTGGGATGTCCAATACTTAATACATATTATACATCTACATAGGCTTTAGCCTTAGCAATTGTTATACACCGTGACGACCCTGGACAAATGTGTCATGGACAGCGTTTATCAAACTTTAGGGTCAATGAAAATGGCAATGTTGATCTATCTGGCAGTTTACTTGGACATTACCATAAAAGGATGGAAAAACTACACAAACATGTCCTCATCATGCCTTTAAGTTTTCTTTTTGGAATGGAAATATATGAAATATATTTCCATTCTGGATTAAAATTAGAAATATATTTATTTATCTAAATTACAATTTTCATACCAAATGAACTCGAGAATATAAGGTAAATATGTCTATCCCTTTTGTAGACATGTTAGAAGTACTCTGTATGTTTTTTATCAACAATGGAAGTTAGTTTTCAGTTAAGTACGTACCACGAACTAGGGATTATTTTCATGCGTGGATTTAAGGTAAGAAATCTCTTCACAGAAAATGTGGTCAGTTCTGCCAGTTCCTTCTTTTTTCTGCTCAACACAAGGCACTCATTGATTTATATGCTCAAGCACACACACATGCACACGCAAACACAAAATGTCCCATATCAGGTAGTGTTTCAACTCTCTGGGCTGGAGCCTGGTGGATATTTGACCCTGGACTATTTCATGCATTCATACACACATCCATATGCTAATATTACTCACATTATCATTATTTTTGGCACAACTTTAATGAGACGTAGGTGATAAGTGCAGCAGGAAAACTCAAACCTCCTGCTTGGCCTGTTGACACAGCCGGGGAGAAAACGGGAAGGGAAAGTGGCTCACGAGATCGCATCGACCCCTCCTGAGCAAGTGGAGAGGAGAAGAGCCGAGTTTAAGCAGCTTTGACGGACAGCTCCTTTATACAGAGGCCTTAAATTTTAACAGGCTAGCACTTTGGCCTGTGATTTATTTTAAGACACAATTTCTATGAATTTCTGATGAGCGTACCTTAATCTACTACTCTGTTGACACTGTCTCAAACATATTTAATATGAATGCCACTCACTGACTGACTATGGGCTACAGTCTTCATGTAAAAACAAAGTGTATATTTATAAAACAGGTTTTCTTATTTAAAATCCGTAATCCGTTATAATCCATTTTGCGGACTAGTATAGGTCAAATATGAAGGAAACCTATTTGTGTGTAAAGTAATACAAACAAGAAACAACATTGTCATGGTTGAAACTGCAATGGGGTTTTAAAGTGGTCATTGCTTCACCAAAAATACCCTCGAAATAAACTTGAAGTACTGATGCACATACATTTTTGACGTTCAACACTACATTCCTAATGGTTTCAGCGGGACATTGTCAGCTCACAGCTACAGTCAAAGCTTGGACGTCAGGAAACTGCCACATCCCGAGACATGTCAAGTCTTGACCACAGTCACCGCAGTTTATTGTAGGCTCATTTGTGTCCCATCCACTGGGAATGTGTTTTAATCTGCTATACAGGCAGGTGTTCACATTCTCATTATAGCGTGCCGAGATCCCCAAATTTCTGCCCGGTTCATTGTTGAAACTGTCCCAGTGTGGCCATCTTGGGGGGGAGACGTACTGCATTTTGTATATTTTTTCTTGTTGTGAGCCTATGAGAGCTTTTGCAATGCTGGTTTCAACCGCAAGGGTAATTCCAGACACAAGTCGAGGAATGTCTCTTTAGTGGATGGAAATCATCCGTTCATTTTAGGCTGACCAAAAATAAATAACACAAACAAAAATATGATCTTTCATATAGAGAAATGTAAAAAATGAGGTAAAAGCAGGTCACTGAATAGACTTGTACTTGGCCTGAGCCTTTCATGTTTAAGGTATTAGTGTGCAGTCATATGCATACATGGAGTGTGGATGCATTTCTTGTTAGAGCTTAACAAGTCAAGACTGTGTACAGTACACCTAAGCGCGCGCACACACACACACACACACACACACACACGCACACACATTTATTCCCTAAACACACATTTGCTTTTCACACTGATTTCTACAAAGACACGCACCATGGCTTTTGATATACGCACAAATAACACGGTGCACTGAAAGACAGCCGTAACAGACAGCAACAAACTACCACAGCCGAGGAGATGAACATTTGACCCATCTTCTCTCAGTGCCTGAGCCAGAGTGATTCACACTGAGAGCTGTAACCGCTAAATCAAAGGGCTGTTTTAACAGCTGCATTCCTTCACACCCATCTCTCTCTCTCTCTTTCTCTGTCTCTCTCAGTGCCTCCCTCTCTTAAATATTCATTATTTTGCTCAGTCTCTCACTATACCAGCTTAGAGTAAATAGAAGAGGCTCGGAACAATAGATAGAAATTAAATAAAGCCTTCATGAGGCTGTAGACAGGTTTATTACAGGGCATCAGTAATGGAGTGTGCTAAATACTTGGTGACACTTCACAGTGGCAAAGGCGTGTGATTTATGAGAAACTGTCACCCGGGTGAGGTCATGGCTCCCATTTCATTTTCATGTACAGAGACAGCCCACCTCCACCACTGTTGTGTTGGGCCATTCGTTTCCACTGACAGACAGAAGTATTTGGAATTAATTTATTTTTTATTTTATTGGGGAGTTGGGGTACATTGATAGCTAACATGTAAAGTATTACTTGTATAATGATACGCTATTTATTTCACCAGGAGTCAGCACGAATAGTGAAGTAGATTTAAAATATACCATGCAATGCAACAAAGAATGCAAAATAAAAGACCATTTTAATTTAATAATAACCATTTAACTTTCCTAGCAACAAGCTAACACTTGTTGTGCACACTAGCTCAAGTGCACGCTAGCACTTGAGCCACACAAACACACCTCCACATTACAAACTGTCATCCTGTTATTTTAAATGTGGAACATGTCATAACAGAAATACACCTTATTGTCTAAATAGCCCTCCCCCATACACACAAACAGTAGTTTGTATAGTGTTGTACGTCTTTTGTTCTACATAGAGAATTTTTGCTAAATATGTTTTTTTATAAGAATAAAGACGTGATATAATCAGGGACCTCAACATTCACAGACACCTCGGCAGAGTGCAAAAATCACATTAATCCATTGAGGCATATAAATTATACATCGGAGGGAGAAGCACTGTTTTGGGAAGGTTCAGAATAGTTGTTTTGTATAGGATAACACTCAATTGAGAAAAATAGATTACGTTACAAAGCCACTACATGGACGTCTTAAACTGTTGTATTCCTTCACAAGAAAACTAGGGACGAATTCTGAACACCATTGGTAGATTGAGTTTGAACATATTTATAAAGTAGTGCATGCAAGACTCATCAACACTAGATCAACACTAGACTCAATCAACATTTTTCCAAAGCTTTGTGTGTCAACAGTGGAAACATGGGTTGGTGGTTTTTCAGCATTATCTGGCTCTGATGTTGACAGATATCACGAAACCCAGTGATCTGAATACTGTACGCATCACAGGAAGACAAGAATCATGGTGGGCTGTGACCTGGCATAATAAATTGTAATTGTGTGTGTGTGTGTGTGTGTGTGTGTGTGTGTGTCAGTGTTGGAAGTCTACAGTGAAGTCTACAGCCTACCTAGGTCATGTGTGCACACAGACTCGATCAGTCTTCCAGTAACCAAGGCCAAACGCAGACTCTCTTCTGCTTTGATGCTGTGACTAATGCCTCCATCCCGACCACTTCCAAATGAACTACCACATGGTCACGCCTCCGCTGGTCAGCATGTCACTTGGTGTTAATGTCACGTTTGTTTTGTGAATTGGAAAAAATTCCGTCTGTTTACAAAGGCCAGGCGGATTTAACGTGCCATAAGTATCAAAAACAACCCACTCTGTGGTTCTTATCCAAACCCTATGAAGGGAAGTGTGTAACTCATTAGGTGAAACGTTTCTTGTCTTTGCCCTCAAATATGCGGCCAAATATGCAATGTAGTGATGTTAGGGAGTGTGTATTTGCTTTGATGGTAACACGGGAAACTGTATCTGAATTTCCCAGAAACACTGTGAAAACATACAGTATACACACACACAAAATGGTAGTGAGAAGTTTATCTTGCTACTAGTGGGTGCCATAAGAACCCATCATTCGATCTCTTTATTTTAGCTTAATTTTGTCACCCAACACACGCATACAAAAGAGTACCACACACAAATAGCTACTATGACCCCCAAAAGTACTATAATAATAATAATAATAATAATAATAATAATAATAATAATATTAATAATAACAATAATAAGCCAGTAATCATGTGAAGACAGACACATGGTTCCAGATAATGCCAGGTATTTTCAATCAGAGTGTAACGTAGTGGAAAGGAAGTGGGCCGTGACAATATCACTGACCATCTGTAAATGAACTGAGTCATATGAAGGCAAACCACCAGTTACTGGAAGACTCTCTTCTCTTCCCTCTTTTTTGATTATTTTAAAACATTCTAATGAACTTCTGTCTCTGTTTTGTCTATGTCATGCTGTGGTGATATTAAAATATTTCTTGTATTTAAAAGTGCTATACAAATATTTGTACTTGTTTATTTATATATTAGGGCCAGTTATTTGTTACTCAGTGTAGTATTCAAGAGTTTATGTAGACATTTATGTGTTCCACAACTCTAAGGTAAATACTATAAATGTAAATGTACTGTAATAAAAAAAAAGGAGCCGGCCTTTTGGACATACAAGGTTTTCATCTAGCAGGGATCATCTGTCCTGCAGGCGAGTTACAGGAATCGGTGTGTTGTGATCTTCTGTGACATCGGGGGCTTATTGAAGAACAGTCTTCTCTGGAAATATACATCTTATGCTTGTGCACGTGCACGTGCAAACGCTGTTGATGGTCGTGCGTGCAGAGAGCAGTGTTTCTTCCTGGCATCAATCTAGATTTGTATTGTGAGTCTAATATATTATTTTGCCCAAGACCCTCCCAAAATGTGTCTTATCATAGCAATAACAGTAGAGTTACGTATCAGTGTATCACAGATAAGGAAATACAACTATATATGTTCCCAAAGAACGATGTTATTTTCAGTGTGTGTGTGTGTGTGTGTGTGTGTGTGTGTGTGTGTGTGAGAGAGAGAGAGAGAGAGAGAGAGAGAGAGAGAG